>JAEMBS010000476.1:0-25000 GCA_018467065.1 Ephestia elutella
TTAAACAAACAAAATTTCAGAAACATTAACATCACTTCATCATAACAATTCCACTGAAGAACCGTATACAGTATATTCCGATCGGATGAAGTCGCGGACACAAGCTAGTAATTAGATATGTTTTATATGGCGCCAGTGAGCTGGAGTCTCCTAAGACCGTTTCATAGTGCGCGGGACACATGTCGCGCAGATTGAGACAAATGGTGGTGGGTTTACTTGGAGTTTTGTTGCAAGCTCTTGTTGCTCTTGTGTTGAATTGCATGACATAACCCTGGAATAATACAAAGCAGTTATCTTATTATTAGCTGTGACCCAGGGCTTCGCTCCCGTGGGAATTTCGGAATAGAAAGTACCGTTTGTGCTATTCGCGGTGTTTTTCTACGCGTATGCCAAATTTCATCGAAATTCTTCCAGTAGATTTTGCGAGACTGAGTAACAAACATCCTCACAAACTAACAAATCCACATCCAAACTTTCGCATTTATAATGTTAGTAGGATTAGCTGCGCCCCTGGGCTGTACTTTTCTATGAATGTCGGAATAAAAAGTACCCTTTGAGTTATTTCAGGTTTCATACTACCCGTGTAACAAATTTTATAATAAAACTTCTGTGTTTTTGCATGATAGAGTGGGTATAAATCTTTAGATGTTTGTTACCCTTTGACTGGCTTTGACGCAAAAAAAATCATTCTCAGAAACTTTTACATAATGATATGAAATCGTATCTCTCCGATTTTGTATTATCTAATCACATTTTAGTGGAAAATCTTCTTCAGCACAGCTTGTTTATCGCCCGTTTTTACGAGCGTGATAAAGCCTCCTGAAATATGAGGTGGATTTGCGAGTCGAGTTTCATAAATGTGGAAATGTGACAGGTGAAAGCTCGCGGTCAATGGCTGGATCAGGAGCTTCGAGTCAATGCATTTGCATTTTAAATATCCGAGCTTTTGTTTGTTTAGATAATGAAATTTGGCGGGAAGCCACATTTGAGCGGGAGAATTTTAGCTTTAGGTATTGTCACAGAAATATGAAATTATTATCAAGATTTCTATGGGTATATTCACTAATTAAATTTAATAAAATAACCAGAATAGGAAAATTCGGAATTTAGGGAAACGTTGATTAAATATGCGCTACGGTAGGTCTTTCAAGTATGTAACTTACATTCTATGATGGTAGTTTTAGTCATTATTAACATCTTCTTTTCTCATCTTCTGTTTTTAGGTACTTAAACCAATTAGTACTGGATATCACACATTATTTTACCCTTTATTGCGAATAAGCTACTATCACTGCTTTAAAAGATATCTTCCGCGTTAACTTGAAATGTTTGTTTGTAACAAATATAGTTAGTTGGGTTTCAGTTCGGATAGTTAAGGCGGGGGCTTCGTTAGCAGCCGCATGACTGGCGAGGACTCAGAGACGAGGGTCACCCGACCACACCCTTACAGCTCCCTACCATAGACATTTACACCTTCCCAGACTATGGTTTGTCGTTGTAGCCGCATTTCAAGTTCATAAGTTCAGCACCTACATTACTTTTAACCGTAGATATCCACGTCATCCTGGATAGTGCAAGTCTGTGGTCTAACAATAGTTGATATTTCTATTCTATTTGATTTAGGTCTATGTTACCATTAACGAGAAAATGAGTTATGACTTGCCATAATAGCACTCCTTATTAAATCATTGCTGTTTGTTTTCCGAAGACGATTTAGGGTTCCGTACTCAAGGGGAGTCTGATCTGATTCTGTTTGTCTGTTGCACACGGTTTCTTTTGTAATATTTTTTCGTTGCGTACATGTTATTGTAGAATGTTAATGAGATATAATTTTATATGGAATTTTACATAATCCATTCTATAACATGTAAATTGTAAAGAATGTTGATAATCTATACATATAATAAAACAGTAAAAATATTTTGTCTGTACATTTAGTATTTTTAACTAAAATGGATAGAGGGACACTTAAAAAGAACAATAGAAAGCAAAAAAAAATTTTTGGAATTTCTTGTCTGTCTGTCTGTCTGTCTGTCTGTCTGTCTGTCTGTATGTATGTACGCGTTTCACGCAAAAACTACTGGACGGATTTGAATGAAACTTTTTTTGTTGTATAGCTATTAAGCCTGGGCAACATATAGGCTATAATTGATTTTGAAAACTGGAACACCTGATGAAGAACCATAGCAGAACAGCTAAACTATAAGAAATATGGAAATGGCGCCTTAACAAAAGTCGTTCAACCTGATGAGCATTTTCTGATGACGTATAAAAATTGAAGATCTGGAACATCTGATGAAGAACTGCAAGAGATCAGCTATACTATAACATATATGGAAATGGCGCCTTATTAAAAGTCGTTCAACCTGATGAGCATTTTCTGCTGACGTATAAAAATTGAAGATCTGGAACATCTGATGAAAAGCTCCAAGAGAGATTTTTCATCTAAGCGAAACTCACGCGGGCGAAGCCGCGGGCGACGGCTAGTAAATAATATAATAAGTGTAACAGAAACATCTTCCACCATCTATTTCTCGAGAAGGAAAGCCGTGTTATCGAAAACCCACACGAAAATATAGAAAGACTAACATTTGCTTTTTATCATTTTTTTCATTCCAAAATTATTTTCCAACTGTTTACTTACGCTATTATATAGCGTTTTCGTTTTGTTTGTTGATCTGTAAGTCACTGTTCAATTTTATTTTTATCGATTAACACATTATTGCAAGAAAATATTTCATTATTAATTAAACAAACACGACTCGCACTTGGCCGTTTCTCTCACCGAACTAATTGAAACAGTACCCATTTCCGAATTTTTAGATTTTTCGCCGGCAACACTTGGAGTTGAACAAGTTATAACGACTTTGAAATGTAGTTGGCGGCACTAACCAAAATGGAACTGCCGATGTTTCAAAGAGTTTGAAGAGCCCGCAGCTATAATGTTCATGTACCTACTAAATAATATTATAACTGTTAAAGTGATTTTTTTGTTTTTTAATCTTTTCACACGTAATTCACTTAAGATATTTAGCTAAAGGTGTAAACTGCGAATACTTACCTGTCAACCTGTCAAGTAACCTGTCACTAATCTTATCTATCACCTTCGCGTCAACTATAATCGGGCCGAAACCTAAACTCCCATATGACGTATGTCAGTTTGACAATAATAGTGATGTACTCAAACACGAGTCGCTTCGATTATTTGATTTTACGTAAAAATAAAAAATCCAAATAAAATAATTTTTTTATTAATCAGAAGCCTGAACCATCAAAGTAGCTGTCATAGTCATTAACATAGATAATAAATTCATAGTGAATAATATTATCTACTCTGATTTTACGATTCGATACGATTACGTGAATTCTTGTCCCTCTTTCTATTTGTTTTGTATTGCCTTAATGTTATTTTTTTAAAATTTTAAGTTGCAATAATTGTTATATTCAGCATTTAAAGATCAAGAACAAACCTTATTAAATAAATCGAAAAATAAAACGATGTATCGCGATTTTTTATATTTTCATTATCGATTTATTGTAGCCGGATGCAATGGAACTCTCTAAACGGGCAAGCCGGAAGTTCAAGTACTACATTTCCGCGCATAGATTTAAAAATCAAAAAATTCAGAACTTCATGGGCCTGACCCTGATGACACCTGTCATACGGGAGTTTAGGTTTCGGCCAAAGTTTCGGCCCGATTATAGTGAACGGGTGTTGCCAGTGGGAACTGGTCTGCTCGATTGTGATTTAAATTTAATTTTTATTTTTTGTTCTTAACCATTTCATTGTGGTTACTCGATCACAAACATAACGTGTTTTATTTTGTTTGTTTCTTACAATTATTTTATTTTTGACTGTACACAATCTTGTGGATGTATAAGTCAATAAATAGCCCCTCTGGCATGTGGGGCGACCAAGACTGTTTCATGAGTTTCTTTCGGCATTTCTTCTCAGTAGTGGTCGTTCCGAAATGCTAGTAGTTTGTAGCTTTGAATCATAATATACTATGATTAAATAATTAGTTTTTGACGTGAAAAAGAGCCTGCTTTGAAGGCCAAGTTTCGATAAAGAATTTTTGATTTTATTTGATATCAAGTAATCATTCTTGTCTTGTGTATATCATTTTATGCTATCAAGAGATGGGACGCCTAAAGGCAAAAGACATCCTTATGGCATGTCTTTAGGCAACATAAAAAATACAAAACAAATAACGGAGACACGAATAAACATCACAAACTGAAAAGTGAAATCGCTGAGAACCGTTTACATAGATCGAAAACTATACTAGTAGTGACTCCGTAACGAGTGTCGCCATTACCATTTATAGTCTAGCGGCATGTAAACACCGAAATTTGATTATGCAGATGCTGCATCGCATCTTGATCTGATATGCATCCTGCTACGGTTATTGGGTATAAATACTTGACTAAAATAACGTTAAAATATATCGTCATTTAACGGCCTTAGTAGTAGTTAAGTATTCCCTTCGGCCGCTTTATTTATATAATTGGAGGATGGAATAAAATTTGAATGAGAGAATTTAAGGATATTTTAGTCCTTCATGTTTAATTGTCTCGATAGATTTAAATAAAATCTGGTAGACGAAAGAATAAAATCTAGAATAGGACGTATCATTCCGAATGAGGGATTTTAAGAGACCCAAATAAAAAAAAAATGTTCCAGATGACTTATAAATGGCGCTTAAGTTAAAGGCGAGTCCATACAAAAAGCAAAAATTCACGAGATTGGCAATCAAAAAAAATAAAACCCAATAAAAAAAACATCTGAAAAGTATCAATATTATGATTTGTGTAACTGTCAAACTGTTAGATTTTTTTTTGCCTCTGGTTGACAAGAAAAAGCGCACCATATAGGTTCAGCCATTATTACGACTCGGCTTTCATAAAACGCTATCTGTTGAGACTTTTTGTACTGATTTTTTTCTTAAATTAGCTGTCAGAAAATCGCTCATTCCCATGACAGCAGTTCCGGAGAAAAAACAATCAAAAAATACAAAGACAGAACACAAACTAAAATGCAAAAACAATATTTAGATCCCGAACTAACCTATCACAAGTGTCACCATTACCATTTATAGTCCAGCGGCATGTAAACACCGAAATTGGTTTATGCAGATGTTGCACTCGCGCCGCCGCCGGGCTCGCAGTGAACTACACGACATTATGACGTCACAGAGCATTATGTTGATAAATGACGCCACTTCACGGGAATGACGCACCGTTTTATGCTCAATAATGCTTATATTAAGCTGGGTAAAATTTGACTTTATCAATTTCGATTACGGCAGCACTTGCTAAACATATTTTTGCTGTTTTATTAGTTTATGTAAAAATAATTAACTTTTTTCAAATTTATTTATTAACATACATACACAAAAAGTGGGTAATAAAAGTTAAATCTATCTTTTCAAACCGAGAGCTAGGATGTTTCATTTAGATTTCTTAACTAATTTATTTGTTTCTTTAATTACTATATTTTTTGTATTTCTCGGAGTTATACTAAAATATTACCCAACAAGTCTGAAAATTTTAAAAGATTAAAAACCCAGGCGACAGATTTTCATTTGAGCCCCGATATTACATCACTAACCTTAATCTCGCAATCCTTCAAATCGTTAAAATATCAACTTTACAAATCCCATCGCCGAATCGATTAACTCTTTCCGTGACGAAAAAATATAACTTTGACATTACCGAACGTTTTTTATTCGATTCAATATTCCGTCTAGAAATCGCTATCGGTTTAAAAACGAAGGCTAAAACGGATCGCATAAATTTGCATGACAAACGGCTCCACGCCGAGGGACATTACTTTTTTTAAGAAAAATATGACGACCTTCCTCGGATGGAGTTCCCAGGTCTATTTCCATAAATAATAAATAACGATCGAGGATGGGGCAAAAAGTATTTGGAGATATTTATTTTGTTCGCGAATTTTTATCCACTTATCGGCTGATGCATTGACAATGTTAACACAATCTTTCTGCCGTGTTTGCTCTTGTTCTTATAGTTTCTCCTGTCAATAGTTGTTCTTTATTTACAAGTTATGTTTAGTCCGAAAAAGTTGAATACCTACGTGAACTTCTATCTTTATTCTTTTATTTAGTGTATTGATTTGTAAAACGAGCATTGCTTAGTAGATATGTCGCAGTCGGATTGTATAATCCGCCGTATTACATTACGGCTAGCCGTTTTACAAAACTGAGTCGTTTTGTAATACGGCGGTTCAACGATTAGCCGGATTGTCACTGCGATACGTTCTCCAATATGGCGGCGGCCCATGTTAAGCAGCTTAGAATGTAGGGTGACTATACTTACAAAATAAAACTATGTTTAAATGAAAATCTATTTTAATAAGAAAATGCTAACAGATTTTCTTTTTACGATATTCTTTAGAAACCAAGAATTATTATCATAGTTATTCGCGGATATATATTAGGAGTGTTAAAAATCGGAACTAAAAACTGTCAAAGTGGCGTCTAATGACTCGCTATATTACATTACGGCTAGCCCTATGAAGAACGTATGGTGCCGAATACATTTCGGCCGATTTTCATTCAGCCGTATTCAATCCGGCTAATCGTTGAACCGCCGAATTACAAAATTATTTTTGTAATTTCACGAAGCGATTGTAATAGTTAGTGCTGATAAATGAACATGTCATTTTGGATATATTTCTTAAACCAGCGGATATAATTGAATTTGCTTTATCCCTTCATAACTTTTCATTACAAAATTTTCCAAGTCATGTGATCAAAAGCCAAAATCAGCTTCTAATCCCCAAAATACGACAAGAAACACATTACGGTATAATGGCGAAGGAGTTTGTTTTTACTCCACCGTCCACCGCGGCCGTGGATCCATTTATATTCGTCCAGTCAACACCAGCGCTTTGTTCCTCTTATTGAATAGCTGTTTGTTAATTTTTCGCTCCAATAATAATAAAAACAACTTCTTTGTCGTCGGTGAATTAAAAATTCATCAGCAGAGGAATTGAAACAGTCTGCTTTTTACAAATAAATTACTGGTAGGTAAATATTTCTCGTTCGGAGTGCGCAAATGGTTCGCCATTTTTCTGAAGCGGTTTATCGGTTAGAAGAAGGATTGAGGAGATTATTATTGCCGTTGTGGACCACTCAGTTGAATCGAATATGTTGTGGGATAATACATCACATAATTGATGCCAATAAATTATTTACCACGACACGTTGACACAAATTTTAATGTAACTACAGAATTTTGGGTGTGTCAAGAAACTATGAAAAGTGTTAATTTACAAATTCGAGGCTAAAATTTTACATGTTGATAAAAATGGCAATCAGCAAAATCATCATTTATGTCATAAATTTATGTTATGGAAACTTCCACACGCAAGAACTAAAATGAGTCGTTTAAAAATTAAAGTCATGAAAATGGTTAGTTGCTTCGATACCCGAAAAGTTACAAAAACTATGTTGTACAGGTATCCGCATGCGAAAACCTATGACTTGATTAATCTATGATAAAGAGCTAGACCTAAGCAAACTTTGCTATTAAATATTCGGTTGTAAGCAACCCAATCCGTACAAATTTAGAATAGGTACTCCGTAATATACTGGCAGTGTGGAGTCGATCAATCTTAATTGGCGGGAAAGCGATATTTTTCTTCGTTTCTGGTGTCAATCATGCTGATAGGCGCTACGGTGTTTTGCTTTTAGCTAATCTACCCACGCATTTCCATGTCTTATCAACTTTATGTACAGAAATACAATAGGACGTAATGAGATTGTGGTATTCTTGGAATTCCGTGGGGAGGTGAAAATTTCCCTTCCATAGTATGTCAGATATAAAATTTCGTCGCGGATAAATCTTTAGCAGTTTTAATTCTAATCTCTAGAAACTTTAAGACAGACAAATAATGATTTTTGGAACGTTAGTAATGGATGCCTATTCCTAACGTGTGTTTTACCCTGTCTTTAAATTGTAGCTTCCAAATGTTTACATGACGGATTTTCGAGTTTGCAGTAATGTTCCGTAAAATATTAATCCAGGTTTGTATATGAATAGTTCCACAGGCTGGACCGACCGTCACTGCCGACCTTGTACATGGATGTAGGTCTGCAGTGACGGCAAATTCGCAATAAATTTGGGTAGTTACGAAGGTTGATGTGTTGTTGACTGTACCAAATTTTATCAAATTCCGCTCTGCTCAGTTAGTTTGAAAATTACAAAATGTACTACGGTGGCTTTAATACATTTATATTTAAGTCTTCAATAATTACTCTATAATCCAATAACTTGCTGACAATATTCCCAAGGAAGGCTGTGTCGCTAACGAAGACAGATTCTCGCAAAATGCGGTAACTGTAGAGCAAGATTATGTATTTTATAGAACGCTAAATGATATCAAGGTAAACCAAGATATTGACGATAACTCGTCTCTTTTTTATTACACGACAGATTGAGTAGATTTCACATAATTGCAAGGTGAAGGGTAAAAAAATCTATGAAAGGAAATAAATATTGATGAAGGTATTACTAGGTACGAAACAGATGCATGCAATGTAAATAAAACTAACCAAAGGAAACAGATCGTAAAATAATAATTAACAAACTAAAAGGACTTGAAATAGTTTTGGGTGCATTCTGAGCCAAAAAGAACGAATAAGGCTATAAAACCAACATTACCAGTGGGTAGTAAGTAAGTGAGGAGTAGAGGAGTGGTGGCCGAGACAGGGAAGACGACCAGTAGGAAAGCCACCAGCCCGCTGGTCAGATGACGTTGTCTGCGTTACGGGAAAGCGATGGATGAGACTGGCACAGGACGATAAGTGGCGTCAAAAATGGGAGGCCTATGTCCAGCAGTGGGCTAATATAGGCTGAAAATATATAGTAAGTAAGTAGTTACTTCGTATTACTTTATACTTTTTTTTGCATTAGGTATTAAGAAAAAACTAAAGGCTACTAATGGAATAAAATAAATAAAATATAAAATATATACAGACAAATTACACAGATTGAGTTAGCCCCATAGTAAGTTTGAGACATAACAAATACATACATACATAGAATCATGGTCTTTATCCCTTACGGGGTAGACAGAGCCAAGAGTCGTGAAACTCGAAGGCCACGCTTAGCTGAATAGTGTGCTCTCTGATGGAATAGAGATTGAGGTATAGTGACAGGTTGCTAGCCCATCGCCTATGAGTGGAGGAATCCCCAATTTAAAGCCCTTTCCCTCGATTGACTTTTACAATATGCGCGGGAAGAGAAGCAGCTGGCACATTCTATGTTTTGTCTTCGCTCCCAGACCAGCATGGAAGACATAAATAACAAACATTATTATACAAACATATTATATAAATGAACATCCAAGACCCGGGTCAATCTGAAACCCATCCATCTTGATTCGACTGGGGATCGAACTCTGACCACCGGTGTGATAGACCGGCGTCAGTCCTCGGAGGTCGACAACGAATAGAAAAGTGCCTGAAAGTCTAAATATTGATTTTGACGATGTGACCTTAGAAATTGTTTGCCAAAGCCAAGATCTTGTAATCTCCGATAACGTACTCCACCGTTGCCCTCCCCGCTCGTAATCAGGATTACGCCGGGTCATAAAATTGGAACTTGGCGGCAGATTTACTGGCCCCACTTGGGATTTCGGGAATAATTTTACTGTGGCAAATTATGTCCGGGAGATAACCCTTTGGGCCGTTGATGTTACAAGTTTGATCCGGTCGGACAGTCTGGAGGCTGGACAATGTTGTGTGAAATAAGTTTTGACATTAATATCTAACTAGCCTGTGCCTAGAGACTTTGGTTCCATAACTAATTTTGGAATAAAATTATCTTACTACATTGGTCTTAAAACATAGAAGAAAAGAAAGGAAATCAAAAACTCATTATTTTTAGGATTCCGAAGCAAACAAGATCCCTTGTAATTTAAACGCGACGTGTAGATATACGTACAATGATATGCTTTTCATGAGAATAGTCTCTAGATGAAGATCGAAACTTGTCCGATGTATAAGTAGGTAATTATTTCTTTCATAAGCTTTTAGTTCAATTAGCATTTTGTTTTGTTTAGAAAAACGTTTCCACGTCAATGGATCAAGCGCGCCGCGCGCCGAGTTAACAACAAAAAGTTTAACAGCGCCGATTGTTATCAACCTGTAAAAAAAACGGTTACACGAGCAAGTATGTAGTAAAATCGCGGGCGGAACAAAAAACAAGAATGAAAGAGCAATTTGGAAGCGGAACAATTGGAAACAAAGCTATTTGTGAACCACAAACATTTGCATGAGGAAACGGATAAATGTCAAGTAAAGTGTAGTTTCGGAGAGCACCTGAGTGTAGGGGACGGGCGGGAGCGGGAGTATGCCCAAGCTGTTGGTTGTACTGGATGAAGTTTTGCTGAATTTTGTACTAAATTATACTTGTCATTTTGACTATTATCTGGTCAACTATTTTTTTTAAATATATATGTCTTTCTCAACCTTGACATTGGCAAAATCATCGTTAAGCTGAAAGATGGAGCCATTAAACTAAAAAGTGAAGTTATAGATAACACTAGCGTCACACTTTAAGCATCTGACTGCTGCTATAACAAAAATTATACCAAAGGCATAAAACTTATTTTTTCGATGCTAATTAGATTTGTTTGTAGCTTTAATTAAATTATGAGACGTATTTATCTATATTTAGTTCTATCTAGGCACTCCTTAGGCAGCGCAAAACGCTTCACTCTTGCCTCAAGCCAGATGACATAACAGATCGGTCGTATCCTCGAATGGTAATGAAGCGACGTTACCGTCGCCACCTACTGGCGATGTAATGAGCTTTTTCTCGAGCACTTATAGAGGAGTATGGGTGAAATAGCTAGTGCAGATAAGGAGTTAGTTACGGGAACGTTATGTCCAATGTGTCTTATTATTCGAATAAAAATTCTAAAAAATGGTTTTAACTTCACACTTTTTCACACCTACTCTACTCTCTTCTACACCTACACTACCAATACGTCTCGCCACTGGAGTACAAAGTGCTCTTCAAAAGACATCGTTGATCGTGTAACCGTTTTTATTTTAGGTTTTTAACTTTGAGAAGAAACTCCTTTTGGTTATGCACCCCCTACCCCCTTGTTCAATATGGAGTTCTTTAAAAAGGGCGTAAAAAGTTGCATTCAAGGTAGACAAACTGCACGTGACATCGCTGGTGTCACAGGCATCCCTATGCCGCATGCCTCTTTGCCTACTCAGCAGCACATAATAATTCATAAACATAACGTGCAGAACGGCGACTCACTGCCCCGCACCCGTTTTAAATACCGCACCCCACCCCGCACTTCGTTGGTAGTTGTAGGGATCGCTAGAATTTGCCACGTTCACGCACACATTGGCGCGTATACAATCGTCATTTGCCTGTAGTAGTCGATTTGCGAGCGTTGTATGGAGTGTCAGGGGTGTGTCAGTAGTATAAAAAGTTCTCCGTTTAGAGGAGCAGCGGGTAGAGTGAAGGTTGCCATGATGATCATCCGGTAGGAGATGGCACTTTAAAAGAAGAATAATGTTATCTTGAGGCTTGTATCAAACCTAACTTGGATCTGACCAGACCAGAGCTGTCTGCGGCGCTTCACCACTTTCGACGAGGTTTAATTACCCCCAGTGAGTGATCCCGTCAACTCGACACAAATTGCATGAACAAATCGGAGCGAAGCTAGACTGGTTCGCTAATAGAGTAGATTTTGACTTTTTATTTTTACACGACTGCACAAAAAGAAGTAATTATATTTTTAGGGTTAATTTAAGTAAGTTATTACTGTTTACTTACTATTTTTACTTCAAGATTTTGAGAATTTTGAGGATGGATGTTTTAATAAAGTTTGTTTAAATATGATGTATTTTCAAAAATAATATATTAACGTACTAGCTTTTGCCCGCGGCTTCGCCCGCGTGAATTTCCCACGGGAACAGTGCTTTTTCCCGGGATAAAAAGTAGCCTATGTGCTATTCCAGGTCATTATCTACCTCTGTACCAAATTTCATCGAAATCCGTCCAGTAGATTTTGCGTGATTGAGTAACAAACATCCTCACAAACTCACAAACTCACAAATTCACAAACTCACATCCAAACATTCGCATTTATAATATTAGTATGGATTTATTAACTACAATCCATATTTTCTTTGTTCCAGGTAAGAAGCATTCAATTCGATTTTTTTCAAAGTAATTAAGTAATACTTAATGGAAACAAGAGATGTCATTT
Organism: Ephestia elutella; assembly: GCA_018467065.1. Classification (NCBI taxonomy): domain Eukaryota; kingdom Metazoa; phylum Arthropoda; class Insecta; order Lepidoptera; family Pyralidae; genus Ephestia; species Ephestia elutella. The sequence continues at coordinate 12,266 of JAEMBS010000476.1, forward strand.
TGTAAAGATCACGTAAGTAATTTTTGATATTTAGCTCCTTCCCTTGTGCTTTGGATACTCTGAGATTCAACGATATCGAAGTGGCTTATTTTAAAAATAGAAATAAATTTAAATCTCGTAGAGGAAAATATGTAAACACAAGAGCAGAGCTTAAAAATAAAAAGAAGAAGGAGGAAAATATAAAATAAATATTGTCTTTTGAGAAATCTAATTCCATGTAGGCCTAGAAATCCGAATCCATAAAAAGCTTCAGCTAAATTATAAACAAGGACAGACACCACGACAAGATTAAACTGAATAATCGCTAGTAGAAAAGAAATAATTACTTTCAATGATAATTGTTGAATATCGTTTTCCAACAAAATGCTACACTGAGCTTTGAAACTTATAAAATTAAGCTGTTCTTAGCGTAATCCATTATCTTTTAAATGCAAATTAAGATGTCGAGTTACACGAAACTGTACATCTTTGCAGCATAATGGCTAGATTTTGGCGGGAACCTCATATCTGGTATCAAGAATATGTATACTTTTAGCACGCTTTTAATATCAAGTATTACCTAACGGTTATATTCATAGAGGAAATGTAAGCTGCCGGGCCTTGTTTTGTTAAGTGTTAGTGTTGTTGTTATTAATCTCTTGGTTGAATAGATATTATTAATTAGCACTTTCGTACTAATGTGTGCTCAACACTCACTTCGAACTTACGAATGAAATCAATTTAGATTTGGACATTGGGACAAATCGAGATTGAGATGAAAAAGATGAGAGTCAGGTATACGTTAGATAATAACACAACAGAAGAAAGTAATATCAAACAACTTGTAATGTTATTTAAATTTTCATTCCCAAAGGTTATGATATTTTTATTGAGATGACAATAACCCGTCAAAAATTATAATTAGCGAGTCAACCCATTCTCGTGATAAGTCGAGTAGATGTCAAGAAAAAACAAATCACATCATGTTATATAACGAAGCCAAGTGTCGCACTCATTCGCCTTCAAAAGTTTTGAGATCTTATAAATGTTCAACCATTATTAGCATTTCTGCGAAACGACTGTGCGCACATTACTCCTAATTAAATCCAGTGTGACACTGAAATCAGTCCTGATTCAGAGGAAATCAAGTAAATTAATCAGGAACAGTCAATCCCAAACATTACCTTCACGTCAGTGGCGTCAGTCAGTCCTGATTAGATTCTAAATAGAGACAACACACGTCAGATCGTGACAATCTACAAACGCAATATCATTGCTATATTTTGGCTATTAATATTAACTGTGACATGTGACAATCGCAACATGAACTTCGCGGGCAGGGCTTGTCACTGGAACTGACTCATATATGGCCATGTCCGTTAGCCCACTTCTTCATGTAAAGGAAAATACTTGAGCACTCTGGTTTATGACTGAAAAGAAAGTCGTTGCATGTATGAATATATTCCACATAATGACTACGACCCTCAGCCATAAGGAATACGTCTATACAGAGATGTATAGTCAGCATAACAGCAAATGTTTTCAATCTTCAAAGGCATTTCGTGGAATCCACGTTATATTTTCGAGCATCATAACGAAGCGAGGATAATGGGACGCTCGAAGCTATTGCAAGCTGCATTGCACGCACCGAACCGAATGTGCATTTGTGTGCGGAAGCAAATATTGGTCTCTCAGCAAATTGTTGGAAATAGACTTCGTCGCTTTTATGGTTTCCTAGTTGTTTGAAATAGAATTGGGATGAAATTTGCAATGATATTTCTTTGAGATAAATTTTATATATGTATAATTTTGTACCTAATTTTTTTTTTTACTTACAGTCAAACGAGATTAAGCACCTAAGCTATGGTCGCAGCCAGATTAAAGTACAGCGGTGGCATTTTGTAATCTACCTATACAATGGCAACTACTGAATATACTAACACAGATTGATCATCGTCAGCAAAGTCTCCATATTGTTCACGATGCCTGCCCTGCCACCTAGGTAGTAAGCGGCCAGCTATCACACAGGTTCCGCTAAGTAGTTCAAGTTCCCTCCGTTCATTAGAATCTACAGTCGAGATAATCAATACCTCATGTGGATCGAGGGTTAACGCTATGACAATCGGTTTTATATCGCTTCAATTTTTTTTTTTTTATAACTTAGGGCGGCAAACGAGCAAGCGGGTCACCTGATGGTAAGCTACCACCGCTGCCCATGGACTACTGAAACACCAGGGGTATCACAAGAGTGTGGCCGGCCTTTAAAGAAGATGTAGACTCGTTTTTGAAGGTTCCAATGTCGTATCGGTTCGGGAAAACCGCCGTAGGAAGTTGGTTCCACAGTTTGGTCGTACGTGGCAAGAAGTGTCTTTTAAAACGTACGTACGTAACGTCTTTTTACGTAAATTATTATTAATAATAACAGCCTTCACTGTCGAAAGCCTGTCTGGACATTTTATATACGTGTTAAATCCCATAAGGCTATAAACCACAACTAAGAGGCCAATTACATTTGTCGCACTCTCCACAACCCCAGCAGTCTAAAGCCCCGTCCACACGTACGTCTGAGAGCTGCAATTTGCCTGGTAATTGCACGCTTTGAGCCAAATCGCTCGCTCTTGACACTTTCGTAGCTTACACTCTGATTGGTTAAAATATACTGCTATTTAGTCGAGTGTTGCATACATGCGCTTTGATCTACTTATGCAGTTTTCTGCTTCTGTGAGTATTGTGGTTACACCATTTGTAATACATTCTTCTAAAATAAAGATGATAATTTTTTTTGTCTATATTTAGGCCTTTGTCCAGCAGTGGACGTCTTTAGGCTGAGATAGATAGATATTTAGATAATATTTGAAACTATTTTCTGAATAAGCCTTGATGGGACTTTGGCTTTTAAAATAATTTGATTATCATATCTCTCTACAATATTAGTCGGTTGAAAACTCAAATGCACATCCCACTAAAATAAATTTATTTCTTAGCTTTAAATCGATCTTATTTTCTATGAGATGGCTTCTATCTACTGTGGATCATGTTTAAATTAAAACGCTCAACTTAATCAAGGCCCCTGCTATGAAATCTATGCGGTGGTAATAACGGCCATTTTAGAATGAATTGATTAGCTGTTTGTGCTGGTGACTGTACGTGCTTCGGAGTTTAAACTCCCAGAAACCGTGCAGGATAAAATCATGATTAGATATTGAAGTTGATACGAGATACATTAATATACTATCATCACACCACCACCGCTCAGCGACAGTGGCCAAGTAGTCAAAACGATCGCCTATTCCTTCCATACTGGTGCCTCATGAGTTTGTATACCAATCTGAGACTAATTTTATAGACCTAGCTCCTAAAGGAAACCTGCACTCTAGTTGGTGACTATCAGCTACTGTGTGAAATGGAGAAGGCAATGCCAATCCACTACACTAGTTATGGTTGCTAGTCCATTGCTTTAAAACCTGAATTGCTTTATAATAATCATTTAAACTAATTTAATTAAATCTTGCCAATTTACTATCCATTCATCACAGTAATACACAATTACCTAATTGTTATAATGCGATCATAATATGCCAGTTAAGTCACAATTTGCTTGAAATGTCGAATTAACATTATACTGTGAATTACAAAATTTAACTGTTTTAATACAATAGAATTGGCAAACCATTCTAGAAAGTTATTTTACATTAACCAATTTTTTGAACCAAAAAATTTAGATCCTGCGGCTAAAAACTTGATATCATAATTTTATAATAACCAGTTTCAATTACATTCTTAAAAACATAACTTAATTGTTTTGGAAGGCATTATTTATTTTGGCTTCCCAACATCATCAGTCTGACGTCAGAGTCCATAAGATGTTAGAATATAACATCTGCGTGTACAGTCAGCTGCACGCACATACGTGTGACTCTATATCTCATCAAAACCTATCTCAGGGGGTCAGGTTTCTCTGCACCTGACTGTACGTGACAATTGGCCTGGCAGCCCACTGGATAACTAGCAAATAAGCCTATGTACTTGTAACTTTATTCTCCCCCTCCAAACAATAATGATCCGTTAGAAATTCTACGCCGAATACCTTCAAATAAATTCTCCAATTAGTCGAGCCATTTCACTTAACAGAATAATTAGAAGCGCTATGACATTCTGAAACAATTATTAGCGAATTTCAGTTGATAAGCAACAAAGGAATAAAAGACACAAAAGCCTTTCAGTGACTTGAGTGGCCGTCTTGGTGTGTTCCCGTTGCTACTTGTTCAGACGTGCCATGTTAATCTGGGACCGGAATACTTGCCTCGATGGCGTAGTGGTTAGTTGTCACCGCACGTCCGCTACTGGAGACTCGCCTTTCAGGTGTAAACTATAGGTCAAATAAATAAATAATATTATTATTTAAATATTTTTCATTATTTTTATGAAACCACATAAATATCTGGAGATGAGCATGAGCAAGCACATTCCTTATGACCGTCGCGTTCTGCTGCTCGTAACAAAAAGTGTCGTTCTCTCTGCGCCTTTTTTTTCACCACGCCTCACCGCCGCCCTGCTGAATGGGGCAAGCGTTGACGTCAGCGCACGCTAGGTGGCGCTGAGACTATAGTGGTGTTGCTGACACAGGGTAGATAAATAATTGTAATTGTTTTCACAGATATTTGTTTGCGGTTCTTGGTGTGTTGTGCTTGTTTCTGGGTTTGTGTACACCAGATCCACAACACAAGCTTGTCAATTTATTTATTATAGAGTTTCTATGACCATCTTTCAGCTTCATCACCAGATCAGTTCCCTCTGAACCAATAGAACTGTCAACGACGCCATATTGTATTTCGCGACAACTTCATTGTAAGAAGTAAATACGTTACACATGATAATGAAACTGAAGATTTTCATTTGAATTGCAGCAGCGCACACTTGCTGTATCTGTGTGTATACGTAAGTTCGTTTAAGTTTTAAATTTAATACGTGCCGTCTTATAAGCATGTGTGTGCTAAGCTTATTCAAATCAACATTTCCATTCATTTATTCGTTCAATTAAGTCGTCGCGAAATGCAATATGGCATTAATATCCAGTTTTCAATTTTGGTCTCAAATGGAACATAGCTAAAGAACATTAATGGTCGTCTTTGATTGTCCTTTGAGGTGTAACCTTGGTATCAGTGGTCGAGTGATCGACGGCCGGGAAAATATTGCTGGCAAGCCTTTATTGAGATTGATAGAGGCCAAGCGAGCCACGCCCTGTATCGGCTTTGCATTTCGCAAATGGCCGTGCTTTGGGGAAGTGCCGCGCTAATCGGTTTCGAATGGATTTCGTAAAGGCCGAACAAATTGTTCTGGACTTGGTTGATATTGTGACTGTTAGTCGGGCCGTTGGGAAATTCGTATGTTTTGAGTAACTTTCAGCTTTAGTTTTTGACTTCATGTGTGTTAGATTTTCCTTTTTGGTACTCCGGTGGTGCACTTATTTATATGATTTATGTTCATTGGGTGTTGTCGCAATAAATTTTTACATATCACTGTTTTTAAATTGATATAAATGATGTCTTTGAATGTGATTGCTATAATAATCGCGAATTTATCTACGTTAATTTTGAAAGAAGCATAAACCAATTTCGATATTTTTTTGACGTTTCGTGTATTCATAAATTTATCAAAAATTTATTGATATAAAACCGAGGCATGAGTTTAAAATATATTTTGAATATTCCAGATAAAAACAAACTGCAACCTTTGACCAATACAAAAGCAATTTCGGAACAATTGTTCGTGTAGATCATAGTACATTGTCCTGGATACTGGATTAATCCAGTTATTGAAGGCCGCTACAAAATAATAAAAAAACTAGACAACACGCTGTACGTGGCCGCTGTTTCGCTACATTTAATAAAATCCTAGCCGCCTAGTTGACGCAGATTCCAACCAATCAATGTTTAGTTTATTGATTTAGGTTTTGTATTAAATGGAGTCGGGACTGATTGTTAAAAAAAATTTGTATTGTAGCGACTACGAAAAGTGAATTATACCTAATTAATTGAACACTTGCCAATAAGCCTCAGGCAGTGGGTTGTAGAAAGCAGACAATGATGATGACGATGAATTTGATCACTTTTGACCTTTGATACATCGTCCAAGCTAATGTACTTCTAGAAGCGCCTTCTGGAAGGATTTTAATAGGCCTGCGAGCAGGACGACGTTTTGTATGTAATTGTGTGCACGTCCTTCTAGCAGTACAATGTCTTCTAAAAGGACCAAATGCTTCCCAACAAAAATACGGAATTGTAAACATTTGGTCGTTATTTTTAACCCCCGACGCTAAAATAAGGGTGTTAATGGTTGATACGTCATGTCCTGAGTAAACCTTCCTCTCTTGTTTGAACTGTTTCTTTTTCATTGTCACTGGACTGCGAGTAGCTTGACGAAGATGTATTAGAAGAATTTGAATGAATATGTTGATGTTTAGCAGAACCTGTCAGTTCCGAATGAATATCGGGGTCTACGTACTCTACTATACTTTTATGAACACTACTTATTGTGCCGTCCATATCCCACAATACTTTTAATTTCTCTTTTCTTAAAACATTTTTATTATTCCGTAGCAATAGGATGTAGCGAAAAAATGCCAAAATGTTGACGACTTCAGGCGTTGTTACTACCCGGCGCGTCGTAATAAGTCGCTAGCGAGCGCACGCGGTCATCCGGTCACCACGTCTAAACTGTGCAGCCATCCTGCTCAGACTGAAGATAAAACGATGAGACAAACACACCCAGAAAGAGAAAAGGACAGACTATCTACTTGTATAAAAATCAGGCCTGCTAGCAGTACTGTTTAGTCACAAAAATACATTTATTTTGCGTCCTTCCGGCAAGACAGAAAGTCCTGCTAGCAGGACTCTGGATGATTTATCAAATTATTTTGATCTTTTCTATTACTGCAAAAATCTGAAATCTGGTTGCTGCAATACACACTTTTTGCAAACTGCAAATCGAAAAAAAAGTATGTGTTGCGCCAATGACCCAGTTTTTTGCTTTTTCATTTAGTGTCTTGTTCGTTATACTTCCATGCTGGTCTTGGAGCGAAGAAAAAACATAGAATGTGCCAGCTGCTTCTCTTCCCGCGCAGATTGTAAAAGTCAATCGAGGGAAAGGGCTTTAAACTAGGGATTCCTCCACTCATAGGCGATAGGCTAGCAACCTGTCACTATATCTGAATCTCCATCCCATCAGAAAGCGCACTATTCAGCTAAGCGTGGCCTTCGAGTCTCACGACTCTTGGCTCTGTCTACCCCGTAAGGGATAAAGACGTGATTTTATATATGTATGTATGTCTTGTGCGTGTGTGTTTTTTCATTAATATTATATCTCATCGCACTACCACACTATATCACATCACACTTCACATTTACCTGTAGTATAAATAAAAGTTGGCCGGTTTATAATAAGGCTTTCTAGTCATAAAATGTATTTTTAACGTTATATATGTCAATATGGTTTTTATTTAATTACAGGAAATCGGGTTCATAAACACGAGTCGTTTTTTTAAATTAATTTTGAATAATTCACATTACGTAAGAATATACAATTTTCTGGACTGTAGAATTAAAAAAAAAAATTAAAAGTTAATAAAAAAAAAACTGTTGTAGTCACCCTTATAAAAATTGAGGATATGGTTCATTACAATAGTATACGAATAATATATAAAAGTCACCATTGCTGGATTTTTTGTTTTTGTACAGGATGTTTTTAAAGTATAAAAATTACAACTCATTAAAAAATCCATTTCGGATTGTTATTTATTGGTGATTTTTTAAATCAAGCTTTTATTATTCGTAAGGAAACATGTAACAAAAAATCACCCTGGTAGGATTTTTTGTTTGAGAGTTATAACAATCTTCTTCTTCTTCTCAGCATATTTTTGTCCACTGCTGAACGTATGCCTCTTGATTTGACTTCCACTCTGATCTTGATGCGGCGATTCTGGTCCAGGTCGGTCCTGCCGTCTTTTTGATATCGAGTTATAATAATATGAGTCTTATAATAGCGTTTAAAAAAAAACGGCGGTGGTGATTTTTTTTTGCACTTAAATTTGCAGTTGTAATATCATAATCTATGTTGTTTATAAAAATCACCATCGTAGGATTTAATGTGACCACCTCCATACAACTGAAAATTCACAGCCTCGACTAATTATATTTAAAGAGGAAGTGTTTGTGAGGTTGTTTGTAGGGGGTAATCTTCGGAGCTTATGAACCAATTTAAAAAAATATTTCACCAATAGAAAGCTACATTTTACCTAAGGGACATAAGCTACAATTATATATATGTACCTCCCGGCACGGAATGCTAGTTTAATATACATATAAATAAGGTCTACTTTAATTAGTTTTATTCCGTTTCCGGTAAGTTTATCCTTTCTGCAGCCAACTGAAATATTTCCGTCTAACTTTAAGCTGGTAGTTATTTCTCAAAAGGAAAAGCTAGAAACAACAAATTCATGATAAACAGACGGTAACTGGAATTTATTCCCGCATAATGGGGACTCGGTCGGAATCTGTTTTATTATGCGAGATATCTTGACTCTTTTGTTCTGGTGGTCTTTTTAGATCTGTATTCCATTTATAATGATTACGGGCTCGTTAAAATAATACCAGCGTTCAAAAAACGTTTTCTTTTGCCGGCCCTTCCCCTTTGCTTTGGAGTCGGCCCTTCTAATTATTTTTCGCTAGGTAGGTATATCCTTATTCTGAGTCACCGATGCGTTTTAATTGGCCCTTTTTAAGAACTGCTTGACTTTGTCACAAGCTCCAATCTAGAGATAAAAAAGACGGAGTTTTTAACTATAAGATATACCTCAGAGTACTAACAAGTTACCTAACTAAACTAAAACTAGCCAACTGTAAAAGTAAAGGAAGCATAAATGTTTGTTCAAACATTTTACTTTGCAAAGCCAATATCGACAAAATAGCCATTCAGTGGAGTACGCATTTAAAATGCAGCGTATGTAACACTGAATAAGGGGGGCGATTTCCGAGTTCCACAGATCATTTTTTGAATTCGTTTATGCCCGAATCGTTTATTGACGTTTTTCATATTTTTTGGTGCCTGCTTATGGCCGGACAGAAGTGTAAACTTCATCAAAGCTAGATCCGAACGAACACTATACACATCAAAGATTTAAATCTTTGATACACATAGCCTTTCTTAAACTTTCGCAATTTAATTTTTTTTTACATTATATGGAGTGAAATACTTATACATATAATGCAAAAAAAAAAAAAATGGAAGAAGAACAATATAATTCTCAATTAAATACCCTTATCGAAATATGAAAATAAATAATTATAGAATGCTCCCTCTCTGTTCGCTAGGATCTACATTCGATCGATATTCATTCTTGGGACAATCATTCAAAAACAACGTTTATCACGTGTGAGCTGATTCCGTAAATTTCGAAAATCGGTTCCCTTGGCGCGGGTCGCCTCGGAAGCGGGTTTCGGGGCTAAGAGGCTCGGTGGTACGCCTCGAGGGTCCTCGATGGACAATGTTACCCGCACCCCACTCCCCTCAACACCCCGCACTCCGCCAATATTCCTAATGCTTATTCCCGCTTTTGCCTGCCACTCACGTCTGACGATCAAAGCTTTTTACTGCATATTTTTAGTTACAAAGGCTCAGTAACATGAGTTGCAATCGAATGTGGTGAAAAAGGGAATATACGGATAGAAATAGAGCTCTGTTTCTGTTCACACTTCTATAAAACCATAACATTATCCTGACAAAAGACAAAGTTCAATGCGTACGACCTAATTATGACTCTTATGGTGGTCCACCTTTGTATCAGGGTTAAAGAAACGTGCTTTGAGGGCAGAGGGGGAGGGAAGAGGGACGTGCTTTATCGCAGTGCGTGCCTGAACGCCCTTCAATAATAAATTGACCAATATAATGAGTGCTCTCTAAACAATTCGATTTTTTTGAGTATTTTTTGTTTTGTAAATATAAAAATAACAATTCATAATGTTATTAATAGGTAGCCATTATTGACATGTAAATAGACTTATCTTTGATTTTTTTCAAAGCTGACAGAGTCCGTAAATTTTAACAGACAAACAACAAAGTGATCCTATAGAAGGCTTCCGTTTTAGCCTTTTGAGGTACGGAACCCTAAACACAATTTGTAGTCACTGTAATAAAGGTATAAAGCATAGACCTAACAGGAAGAACCTAGCTATATGGTATAAAGGATAAAGTCTAATAAAGGTGAGTAATATTTTAACAAATCATGTTTAGATTTAAACTTTTTTTTATATTGATCAAAATCGTGCGAAACTTTGTAGTCGGACTTATCTCAGGTATTTATTTCACCTGGAAGGATTCCTCGGTTCAAGACGGCAGAATTTATTGGTGTATCGATAAGATTTGTGTCCAACAGCCGAAATGTGAGAAAAGTGTTTTTGCTACGCGTGAATAAATTTTACTTAAATTATTTTTATTCCGAGGTGCGAATTAAGTGGGTTGACACCAATGGCAATTATTGCTGTGAAATATAGCACTAGCTTAGCCACCGGTTCCGCTTTCGTTGTAAATTTGTGATAAACAGTAGTATATGTGCTTTTTCAGGTTATACTGTATCCACGTGTTGTACCAAATTTCACCGAAACCCTTTGGCCGTTTTAGCACGATTGAGTGATTACGGAACAATGCGGATGTGTATCCGTACTTTGTAATTAATATGATTAGTTGAATGGAGGATAACGATTATTTATTTATTTAACCTTTATTGTACAAACACAATGTATGGCACAATAGGTGGACTATGCAGAAGCATTATCTAACAGTCGACCTTCGAGTCGATATTCGTCAGTCGATTTCTTATATTCTATCAAGCCGGGAGTATTTTGGGGTGCTAAGTGCGGGAAACCTCCTCGAGTGCCCGGTCCCTTGATAGCTTTAGCTTCTCTCATTTAATTTCTTTGGGATCCGGTGAGAGCGGCGGGCTGTCAAGGGCTTCGTGGACGGTGCATCCCGGGCGGCAGTCAGCAACTCCCCGCTTGTCGGGGTCTTGGTGGGTGTCGGCTGATGTCCTGCTGCCAGTAGACCCAGATTCCTGTCTGGGCTACTAATCCTATCCCAACCCCTTCCTGTACTTGAATCCCTTCCTAAATCCCAGCCTTTCCCATCCTATCCCATCTCCCCTATCCCACTGTGGTACTCTGTGGGCAAGTACTGCGGGCCCTACATCACAACCATACGTTGATGGGGGTATCCTACCAGCGTGCCCACCCGCGTGTTTTTTGCCGTGCGCGGGGACCCGTACGGACGGATGAAGGAGTCCTGGTGGTTGAGCCAAAGGGACTGCGGCAACACGCCACTTTGGCCCGGATTTCGTCTTACACGGGCGGTTCCTGCCTAACCAGCAGTGAACCAACCGGCTGTCACGTCCGTCCCTCTGACGACGTCCGGTGAGTACTCCAAAGGAGTGCGGCCTGCAGTCGAGGGTGGCTTCGGTGCGCGTGTTCGCGCTGTTCGCGCGGCCGTAACCGCCTGGGTTGGTCTCGTAGGTTGCCCCGGAGGAGTACTATACCCCCTTAATAGCCCTGGTGTCTAGCAGACATCCCCATTTTGCGGGCTCCGTGGAGGGTGGGGAGTTAAGGGGGCGAAATCTAAAAACTTTATTATGGCCTGTAACAATAATATGTTCCAGATATTACACGGCGCTAATGATGAGATAGAAGAGGAGAGACAGGGTGAACGCGGGCTGGCTGATAGCTGCACGCAAACGCCAATTGCTCGAGGTGAACGGACTGTAGGCGGTGGTGAAACCCTGTCTGGTCCGTTCACTGAGGCTAATAGGTATACCCAGATGCGAGCGATGGCTGACGCGACTGAGCGTGTGGCCTCCCTGATCTTGGCCCTCCAGGCCATGGCTTACAAGCCTGCCAGGAGCGGACTGGTGATGGAGGGGACCCTCGTGAGGACGCGGTGGCTGGAAGTAGCACTGGGTCGGAATGGCGCACGAAGCGGGGCAAGAGGCTTTGCGGGTCCGTCAAGCGTCGCATGCGCAAGCTTAGAAGGGAGGAGGCTGTGGAGGCGTCTGCGGCCAAGAGGGACCGGGAGGTCAGCGACGAGGTCGCCGAGGCGGCGGCTGGAGCTAAGAAGGCGAGGCTGGACACAGCTGCGCCTTACAGTACGGCTGCAGCTGCCATTCGGATGGCAATCGTCCCTGAAGGCTTCCCGGCCAAGCAGTTTACGTGCAACGGGTGGACGGCCTTTGCCCCCGATTGTTCAAAAAGATGATGGCTGACCTGGACTATGTTCCGATGGTCGACCTCAAGGGTGTCGTCGCTGGAGCCATGCACCTCTCCTGCTATGCAGAGACGGATGTCGAGTGGATCCGCAACGCCATAAGAGGTGAGAAATTTGAGGGTATGGATGTCAAGTTACTCCACGCAAAGGATCTGCCCAAGCCCGTCAAGATGGCCTGGAAGACGAAGAACATTGCCCTAACGGAGAGCTCAATGGTACTTCGGTACCTCCAAAGGATCCATCCATCTCTGAAGACGGATGAATGGAAGGTCGTGGACACATTGGTGGAGAGGGAGCACGTCAGGCGTGTTGTGCTCGTCGACCAAGTCTCCGCGGACTACATTAAGGCTCGTGGGTACAGACTCAAGAACTGCCTGAGCACCGACATCTTCAAGGTCCTTGACGATGCCGTTGCTCCGGCGGAGGGTGAGGCTACTGCGTCCACGGGTCGGG
>JAEMBS010000477.1:0-25000 GCA_018467065.1 Ephestia elutella
AATTCGCAAGTTTGAATAACAGTTTGGAAGTTACGTGACGCAATCACGCAAATTTTGGAAATAGCATATAGGGTATTTTATCCTGAAATTCCTACGAGAGCGAAGCCACGAGCTGCGACCAATAGGTGAAATGTAATTTTTTTAAATTATATATTTATTTCGTACGAACGTTTTATGTTTTCATCGAAAATTTCGCGCAGAAAATCGATAGATTTTATAATATACTGGTGAAATTTATTGTGACACTTTGTTAATTGGTCGATTTTCGCAAATTATCTCTGAAGACTATAATATGCTGTCAACATGCGAAAAAGCTTTCCGGAAACAATTCGAGACAAGTAACATTTTAGGTTTTAGAAAGGTTTTAAAAAGGTTCTAGAACCTTTGTATGGAAATCTACTCGTAAGTCTTAATAGACTCAATAACATTATGTTAACCATATATTAACCTCCTGTGTGCAAAAAGGGCCCACGTTTTAGAACCTTTTCGAGAGCTACAACAAAACCTATAGTTCTTATCAAAATACCTTAATTTAACGTTAATCGACCGAGCGAGCGCAGCGAGCGAAGCGTCTCAGTTTCCACTAGCCGAAAATTCTTTTGTCTGTCCGGATGTTATCGCCTACAGGTCGCATTTCTGAACCAATTCTCATGAAATTTTGTGAGCAGGTTCAGTAATTTTATAGAATTTTTTAGTCGAGCCAGTTTTTCGAAATTTTAAAAAATGGCGGAAATATATAAAAAAAACCTCATATATCAGCTATTTCAAAAAAAAAATCAAAAATGTAGTTTGACTTTTTTGTTATTCTTATTAAAATGCAACTTTTTTGTCTGAACAACATAGTGAAATTCAATAAAACCGCTATAAATCCATATACTTTAAATTCTCATACACGTTCACAAAAAAAATCAATAGATGGCGCAGCAAAGCTTTTAATACTCGCAAATTCGCTATTGCGTATCGTATTAGATCGTATTGAGGATTGCTTTGCTTGGTGGAATTTTGAAATCTTGAACACTTGAAATAAATCTGATATCAAAAAATTTCATTGTATGATTAGAATCCTATTATAAAAAAGTAATATATTTATAGTACCTATATTACCTACTAATCCGTGTGATTTGTCCGTATATATTTATTATTATTTATATTATTTCGAGGCAAAATAGGCAGGTTTCAGTAAATTTTTAGTGGTTTTGAACAATCACAAGAGAACATGTTTGGGTTTATGGGTAAAATTTGAGACTTTTTACTTTCTTTTCAGCATTGGTAGGTTGGTTTCAAATCTCTTCTAAGCCAGGTACACGGTAAAAATTCGGTTATTTCGTGGAAGGGCTCGCGAGGTCTACTGTTCTCACAGAACCACTAGTATAACCTTGTATAGACAGCTTTAAAAGTTATAAATTAATCTTGGATGTAACCTATGACAACTTAAAACCTTTTTGATGGACTTGAATAAATGCCTTTTCAAGAATCCCGGGTTTTAAAATGTTTCTGTTTAAGATATTTTTACACAAAACACCAATCGTGGCTTTAAATAATTTATTTATAAATGGCGATTTCCTAGTTGTCATGTAACAAGTTTCAAAATGGCGAGATATGAGTGATGTATTAATAACGAAATAATTTGGAGCTTGTTGAAGTCAGGCAATATTATAAAAATACTGCGACTAGCACTTTTTTGTGAAATGTTAGGATAATTGGCTGGGTATACGAGACGGGCCTTTCGAAAGTTAAAAATTTTGAAGATATTTTAATGCAATATGAGTATAAAATGAAGTGGTTGGTGGCAAATCGCATTGGAAATAAAACTTCTATTCAAAGAAAAAGCATTATATATTAAATCGTACAGCATACGTTTCTTAATATAGCCTTTTGGATAAAATATTGCTATTTGCTTAATTTTTTTTAATTATTTCAGTAAAAAAATATGGCTGTCATTAACAAATTACTAGAGAGCATTTTAATTAACCTTTTTAGGATTTTAACAACTACAAGCTTTTAATGTTTGCCGAATTAGGAGCTAAGGGTTATATCGCAGAGCTAGTTAAAACGACTAAGCTATTTTCGCAGCTCTAAGGTTATCGCCAGGAGTAGTTCAAAACTTAGAGTCGCGAAAACAACCGCTGAGCACATTTAGTTGCTTTTAAGATTCGGTTGTAGAAGCCGAATGTGCCCTTTCATCTTGCAATAGCGTTGCCGGACTATCGATTGTTTGTTTGTTGAAATATAAGTGTCATTAGTATCGATAGTATTGATACTATCGATAATATTTATTAGAATACATCAATAGTATCGAAAAGCAATAAACGATAGTTTGGGTTATCATCAATAGTATTGCAAACTATTGGATATCGATACTATCGATATTATCGATACTATAAATGTTATCGATACTATCGATGTTATGGATACTATCGATAGGCCTATCGATAGTGTGACTATTTTTCAAGGTCACAATACTATTGACAATACTATCGATAGTCAACAGTATTGCTGCAACACTATCTTGCAATCGATGCTGTTGCTTTGAAGTCGGGGAGACAACTGATACTTTTTGAGGATGCCTTTAAAGCTTTAGAATATTCTTGAAGGACTTTAATTATGCCTTCAGCTCATAAACAATATCTTATTGGTTTGGATTTTTACCAAGCAGTCAAAATTAGTTTGCCTGGACAACTAAATACAGCCTAAAGGTTTATAGTAAGTTTTAGAAATTACTTAAAGGCGAGTTCAACATTCCATAACTTTATAGTTATATCAAACCTAAAATTTAAACCTTTAGATCACAATTAAGCATAGTGCTAGCTTTTTCAGAACCTAATCAGGAGCCTACGACAACTATGAGATCCTAAGTCTTAATGCTCTTGAAACACGAGTCAAAATTACTTTAATTTAAACTCTTGTCCGCGGCTTGAAGGTTGTAGTAATAAACAATTAGTTTTAAGACTTATTAATCATTCTCAAATACTTTTTAGTACCAGATAGCATAACAATAACCTTCTAACGACCTTTTTTCGAACCTAAAGGCATTTTTTACAACCTAGACCCGAATCAAATGTTACTTGGGATGTGACATTTGGAACAACAAATTGATGACAAACTGTCAACTAGGCTTGTTCAGGAACCCAAACTGCTTTATCAACTTGCTACGTAATTTTTTCATTGATTTGCGTTTCAGAAACCGGGTGTTAATATCAATAAGAAACTAGTCGTGCTATTCCTGGTATTTTTCTAACCGTATACCAAATTTCATCGAAATCCGTCCAGTAAATTTTGCGTGATTGAGTAACAAACGTCCTCACAAATTCACAGATTCACAAACTTCCAAACTTTCGCATTTATAATATTAGTAGGAAGTATGATTGCTGCCATTATCTCAAGACGTGTCCATTCCGCAGGCGACATCCTGGTCGCGGACGAGCTGGGCTACCTGTACTTCCGCGACCGCACCGGGGACACGTTCCGCTGGCGCGGCGAGAACGTCAGCACCAGCGAAGTCGAGGCCGCCATCTCACGCGTCGCCAACCATCGAGACGCCGTGGTCTACGGAGTGCTGGTCAGTACTCCGAATCAAGTTCTTACTTACTTCGATGGCTCGACGACCCAAAGAGTATCTTGGCGTCCGATACCAGAAGCTTCTTCGTCGGCTCTTTGGTGGGCCTCCAGCAGGGCTAACATGCGCGTCACGACATATCTCTAAGACGACATGACATAATTTGTCGAATTCGACAATTTTGTCGTTTACCGTAACATGCGCGCCACGAAAGAGAGCTATCTCGACGTGACTTGGCTTTCTCTTCTCGGTACGTCAAGTTTTTTGTAAAATAGCACAACCTACCTATATGGTTCATACAGTCAGTCATCGAATGTCGCGAATGAACGCGGGTCAATCGTGGGGGGTGTGAGGGACGGAGGGCGGCGTACCGCACGGCCATACTAATTTCATTTTCGATTTAGTATGGCAGTGCGGTACTAAATTAAGGGTTATAGGTTTTAAAAAAACTTGTGCGGAGCGACGCCGATTAGGCAGACCCTCCAATCCAACAAAGCTACTTAGATGACATACTACATTTTACTTTTTATTTTTGGATCCAAGATGGCCGACATTTTTTTTTATAATATAGGTAGGTATCGTTAAAAACATTTATTTAGAAATCCAAGATGGCAGACAATTTTTTTCTTTAAATTTACATTTGGGTATCGTTTTTTAGGTTTTTGGAAACGCTAATGACGAAAATAACATTTATTTAGAAATCCAAGATGGCGGACAATTTTTTTCTTTAAATTTGATATATGGGTATCCTTTTTATAGGTTTTTGGGGACGCTAATGACGAAAATAACATTTATTTAGAAATCCAAGATGGCGGACAATTTTTTTCTTTAAATTTAACATATAGGTATCGTTTTGTAGGTTTTTGGGGACGCTGATGATAAAAATAACAATTATTTTGAGATCCAAAATGGCGGACAATTATTATGGCATTATATATTGTCCCACTGCTCACACACAGCTAGTCGCTACAACAGCAGCGACATTGAATACGAGAATGGCAACAAACTTGACGGTGTGACAAAGATGCGAAAGAGACCATTTGCGACTGAGCCATCGTAAATCATCAGTATTGTTACTTACAAAACAAATCTTATATTTTTTTTTTGTATAGGTGCCGAACACCGAAGGGCGGGCTGGCATGTGTGGCATCGTGGACGCAGATGGGTCACTGGACCTGGCCCAGCTGTACACAGCGCTGGCGGCCGAGCTGCCGCCCTACGCCCGGCCCGTGTTCCTGAGGGTCATGCCCAGCGTCGACCTCACTGGTAAGGCTATCACTGGACCTGGTCCAGCTGGACACAGCGCTGGCGCTCGAACTGCCGCCCTACGCCCGGCCCGTGTTCCTGAGGGTCATGCCCAGCGTCGACCTCACTGGTAAGGCTATCACTGGACCTGGTCCAGCTGGACACAGCGCTGGCGCTCGAACTGCCGCCCTACGCCCGGCCCGTGTTCCTGAGGGTCATGCCCAGCGTCGACCTCACTGGTAAGGCTATCACTGGACCTGGCCCAGCTGGACACAGCGCTGGCGGCCGAATTGCCGCCCTACGCCTGGCCCGTGTTCCTGAGGGTCATGCCCAGCGTCGACCTCACTGGTAAGGCTATCACTGGACCTGGTCCAGCTGGACACAGCGCTGGCGCTCGAACTGCCGCCCTACGCCCGGCCCGTGTTCCTGAGGGTCATGCCCAGCGTCGACCTCACTGGTAAGGCTATCACTGGACCTGGCCCAGCTGGACACAGCGCTGGCGGCCGAATTGCCGCCCTACGCCTGGCCCGTGTTCCTGAGGGTCATGCCCAGCGTCGACCTCACTGGTAAGGCTATCACTGGACCTGGTCCAGCTGGACACAGCGCTGGCGGCCGAATTGCCGCCCTAAGCCCGTCCGTAAAAATTTGCATCCACATTTCTTTGTTTCTTTTGATTTATGTTTACCATACAAACCAATGACATATAATCCAATACAGAAATTTTATTTCGTTGAAGGTGACTATGAATCTAATTGAAACAAGGAAATTAGCGAGATTGACTGGCATTCGCTTTTCGAAGAATTATCTGTGGACGATGCCGTTGAATTATTTTATGAGAAAATATATTCCATTATTAATAAATATGTTCCAAAGCGTTGTGTAAGGTCAAATAAATATCCAATTTGGTTTACTAAACCACTTATACATATATACATGAATAAACAGAGGGCTTGGGTTAAGTGGAAAAAATATGGAAATCAATTGGATTATAAAGAATTTTTAGACTATCGGCACAGGTTTAAAATTTTATCTAGGGAATGTTACCATAAATACATAGAATCTATTGAAATTGGGTTGCGAAAAGATATAAAACAATTTTGGAAATTTGTTAACAGTCGCAGAAGTAACTCTGGTATACCGAACACTATGGTTTATAGTGATGAGTGTTCTGATGATCCTCAAAAAATTTGTAACCTATTTTCTAATTATTTTGGCTCTGTTTTTGAGGAAAGTAATTTAAATCAGTTTGACCCGGATAATTTGCCTCCGGCAAACCCTAAATGTGAGGTAATTTCAGAAATTTGTGTTACTTTGGAGGATGTTACCAGGGAACTTAAGAGTTTAGATATTACTAAAGGCCCTGGACCGGATGGTCTACCTCCACTTTTTCTTAAATTAACTTCTCACTCCATTGACAAACCGGTTTGTATTCTATTTAACAAAAGTCTGAAAAGTGGCATAATGCCTCATGTATGGAAAAATGCTAATATAAAACCGGTATTCAAAAGTGGATCTAGAAATGATGTAAGCAACTACCGCCCTATCTCACTGATGTCTACTTTGCCGAAGGTCCTTGAGAGATTAATACATAATTCGATTTATTCTATACTACATCGTATTATTACACCAAATCAACACGGATTCGTAAAAAATAGATCAACTGTTAGTAATCTTACGATATATGTATTTTTTTTGTTTGAAAGTCTAGATTCTCGTGGACAAGTGGATAGTATTTACACTGATTTTTGCAAGGCCTTCGACAAGGTAGATCATTTTATGCTTCTGAAAAAACTTGCCTATAACGGTATTAGGGGAAATCTTCTGCGCTGGTTTGCTTCCTATGTTAAAAATAGAACACAGAGGGTTGTGGTCAATGGGTTCACTTCCAATTCTGTTTCGATTAGCTCTGGCGTCCCGCAAGGGTCTATATTAGGTCCACTTTTGTTTCTGTTATTCATTAATGACATTGATAGTTGTTTTCATCACGCCAATTTCTTATTGTATGCCGACGATCTAAAGATCTACTTATATATTAACAATTATGATGATTGCTTGAAGTTGCAGGCAGACCTTGATAGATTGGCGGTTTATTGCTTTGAGAATAGGCTGCATCTCAATATCTCTAAATGTAAAAGTATAACTTTTACAAAGAAACATAATGTTCATGAATATCAATACCGATTGTGCAATGTTCCTTTGGATAAGGTATCTTTCTTAAAGGATTTGGGCGTGATAATGGACTCTAAACTGCATTTTGAAACTCATATCGACCATATCGTTAATAAAGATTACCAACTATATGGTTTCGTCATAAGATCATGTGTCTCTTTTAAACTTCCGTCTTCCTATTTGATCTTGTTCAAAACCCTTATCAGATCTCAACTTGAATATGCAACAGTCATTTGGAATCTGTTTTATGAAAAATATAATGTTCTTTTGGAGAGAGTTCAGCGTAAGTTCCTTCGAGTGATGAACTATAAATGTTTTCGTCGGAAATCATCTTATGACGTATTACTGATAAAATTCGGTGTTGACTCATTAGAAAAAAGAAGGACGGTTCAGGATCAAGTTTTTTTGTATAATATGTTAGACAGTATTGAATTAAACAACCAACTGCGTTATCGAGTGCCTGGCAGATTGGGTCGTTCATGCAATGCTTTTACATTTCGTTTGTTCGAGCCTAAATTTTGTAAAACTAATGCAGGTAAACGCGCGCCATTGCATCGCCTCGGTCATATAATGATAATTTCACAGCCGTAGATATATTTATTTTGTCACTGCCTTCCTTTCGGAAAGGCATTCTGAGTTGTTTAGATGTTTAGTTTATTTAGCACTGATCTCGTTTTCAGTTAAATTTTGTCTTATTCATATATTATACTTACGTAGGTACCTAACATCTTGTTGGCTCTATTCTGTGTTACAACTACTTTGAAATACATAGTATAGTAATTTGAAGATAATGTTGCTGGTTGTACAACTATCTTATATGTTTAATTAAGTTATTTAGCTTTATCTTCTGTACAATTGTTTATTGTCCTAAATAAATAAAATAAAAAATAAAGTAAGGCTATCACTGGACCTGGCCCAGCTGGACACAACGCTGACGGCCCTGCTTTATGCAACAAACAAACAAACACATCCACAGTTTATAATATTAGTAAGAAGAAGTATTTTATAATTGGATAAAATATTATTTAGTTCAATTTTATTTTTCCTTGCAGGTACGTTCAAAATGAAGAAAACCGACCTTCAGAAAGAGGGCTTTGACCCTTCACTGGTAAAGAACGATAAACTCTACTATTTAGACACGAAACTCGGCAGTTACGTGCCCCTCGGCCCTGAAGAGTACCAGAAGATCACCAGCGGCCAAATCAGACTGTGATCTGTTAGTACAATTTTTAATTTATCTCTATTTTTAATACGTCCTAATTTCGTCACAAATTATATAAGGCAGCTAGCAGAAAATGACTAGTACTCGATTCCATAGGTGAAAAATGGTGGCGCCAATACCTCCTTCAGTGTTATTGTGTCAATTTTATATTTAAGTTTGAAATGAAGAATTCATGTGAATAAAAGGCGCCGCCGTTTCTTTCGTTTATTTCCCAAAAAGACCAAGTGATGTTTAATAGTAGATCTTATATACGAATAAAATGCTCGAATCTTGGAAACTAGAATGGATCCTTTTGGCTTTGATAATCATGTAGGTCTGCTTCGCTATTTCGACTTATTGTTCTTCCTTCTCTGTTGCTTAGCAATACTCAAATGTACTTAATTTAATTGGCAATCTCACGGCAAAATAAATTTATAACTATTAATTAAATAATTAATAATTTATTAATAATATAGTATTAGATATATAAAATTATATTTTCAACGTTATACATTCCTAAGAGCGCATTTTTGTGTTAAATTGTTACACAATTGTTGTATTTGTATATGTTTAATTACAAGTAATGAACCACTGTACTTACGTCACAATAATTTGTCGTTATTTTTTACTATTGTTATTGTGTTATGAATATGATTATTGAAATGACATCTTTTCTTAACTACTTCTCTATGTAGTATATATTTTTTCACTACCTTATTTATGTATGTGTTATTATTTCTTTATACATAAATTTTAGGAATACGATTTTACTGGGATTAGCAATAAGTTGCCAAAATTTAACCCATAAAATTATTATTTTTGGTCTGGATTATGCAAAACGCAATGCAATCATGAAACAATGCAAAACTTGAATATTTCAGGATAATTTTTAAGAAATTTTACATACCACACCATTGTACATATATTTACCAGCAGCAATAGTTAAAAGGGACGGAAGATTTTAATTTGCTTCTACAAATATTAAGTCCAAAGTGGACTACGGATTAAAAATGCCTTGGGAGGGCGCCATCCGTTCAGTGGCCGCCCTCCGCCCTTATAGCATTTAATATGGCTTTTATCGCGACTGTGGTGTTGGGGAAATGCTGTTGTATTTTTTAATATTTTACTTGTTTTTATCATGTAAGTAGATTAAGGGAACTGACGGATTTCAGATCTATGTTCTAATCTATGATAAACATAGATAATATTGTCTTGAATCTTATTAGATATAATCTTTTTTGCCGATAATTTGGTCAAATCATGTGAAGTAAAAGTACCTACTAAAGTACTCTCATATAGAAATAAGATATGGTGAAAAAATTCCATGCGAGCAGGACTTGAACCCGCGACCAGGTCTTTATACGACCTTGCTCTTCCAACTGAGCTATCGCATTTCAATCCTGCACATCTAAAATCTTCACCATATCCAATTTCTATTGAAACGCATTAGGCATGCGTAACCTAACACCAATACCCACTATACGAGTAAGGTATTTGATTTAACCCATATTCGATGAAGTTGAAAATCAATTAAAGTGTAGTGTGTGTACTTTAGTACTAATATTGCATCTGAGATGCTCAAAAATCCAAAAAATAAAAGTACCTACCTTATACAAGAAAAATATTATTAATTTTCCTAAAGACTACAATCAAGAATATTTTATGATTGCGATTCAAATAATATATGTATATTAAATAAGTTTTATTGATCTGTAATTTCCAACGGCAAAAAGTTTTGGGATGCGGTTAATTTATTTTATAGTTTTATTCTAGTGATAATATGATTTAATTCCTACTGCCAATAAAGGTATAGGAATATTGAACGAACGTAAAGTGTAGTTAAGCTGAAATAAGGCACTCGGAATTAAGTTTTTGAATATACGTGTTTGTTGTGGAATATGTGCCACAGGACAAAGTTTATCAAAATTTCTTCAACATTCTTTACAAAATATAATCAATTTACCATATATTTATTTAAAACTTTATTAGACCAAAATAATACAATGGCATAAAAGGCGGACTAAACGCTAACAGCATTCTCTACCAGTCAATCTTCGGGATAAACAGAAATAAGTATGGCATAGGTGCACAAAGTGACTAAGTTTGTATAAACACCACAAATATATACTACATAAATATGAACGTTGAATATGAACTAATAGAACTCATTTTAAAGCCGAATTTGAAAGGTTCTCGCGTCTTCATAGATTATCGCAGAGTTGCCATCGTTATAATTTCCGGTCTCAAATTTCAAGTAACTATATTTTTAAGTACAATTATCTGATAAAATGATGAGCGGTGGTGGCCGAGTGGTAGGGCGCGCGCCTGTGGATACAATCCTGGTTCGAATCCTGCCCGGGCTACATGAGTTTGTATACCAATCTGACTCATGTTAGTTTTCATCGACCACCACTTTCTTCCGGTGAAGGAAAACATCGTGAGGAAACCTGCACTCTGGTTGATGATTATCAGCTAGTGTGTGAAATAGAGAAGGCAATGGCAAACCACTCCATTAAAATTACCATGAGAGTCGTTGTGTGTGTTTCATTCCATATAATGACCACGACCCTCAGTCATGAGGAAATACGACTAAAGAGAGATCTGATAAAATCTTAGTAATTTTTCGCATTTTTCAAGGTACGGTATAAGCATTCATGCGAACTAGTACTTGGTCGTTATTCTAATTACTTGCATTATCTTAAAAGCCAGACTTATCATATTTATGAACATTTTTCATGTGTTAATTTGATGTTTAACTACACTAGAAAAACGTACGTATATTAAGTAAAATACGAACTATTTAAATATCGCTAGGGATATTGACCTGCAAGACAAAATTATAGAATAATAAAAAATAATATTTATTAGTAAGACTGGTACGATTGTGTTTGTATTAATTTCAAGTGATTTAAGCAATTGGTGATCATAAAGCTTAATGTATTTGTATAGTAAACGTATATTTTTGTACACAGTGTTTTATTTATTTTCGCTAAGCGTATTATAACTCTATTTCACTTTTGTTTGTTGTGAAATATTTCCACTTCGTCAAAGAAAATAACACTTCATTCTATCGATGGTCTTATGATAGTGTGATGACAATATAGTCGAGTGTAAATGAAAAACATTTACACGTTTGTTTTCTGCCTGACTCAGAAATGGAGTTTAGTCCTAGAGGGAACCTTGACAAGTCACACTTACGTTTCTCTCGTTGATAAAAAAAACGTTATCTAGGTACCTAACGTAAAAATCTACCTATGTTCTTTCTTGAGATACAATGTTGTTCTTTTTTATCAAAATTTCAAACACTAATACCTATGTGTAGCTGGCTGGCTATCTGTTGCGGCTTATCTCAGAAACGGTAGGGCTTATTACAAAAAATATTAAATGCAGGCGAAGCGGTGGAAAATATATCATGATTGTTGATCAATACATTTAATAAAACTGTAACTGGTCTGTGTCTGTACATATATTTAAGAAAAAACACTATGAGGGGTCTTCATAGGGCCAATAGAAGCCAAAACCATTTTATTTAGAATTTTTGTCTGCCTGTCTTTCTGTTTATATGTTTGTACGCGCATCACGCAAAAACTACTGGACCAAATTTGATGCGGTTTTCACTGTTGTATTGTAATTATATCTAACTTAAAATATGGAATAAGTTTCATCTTGATACGCCGCTTCGAACCTGAGATATGCGCGGATGAAGTCGCGGGCACAGGCTAGTGTTATATAAAAAGTGTGAAGTGTCTTGAAATGTACATGTTGTACATAATGTCTAGTAAAATATTGTACCTATTTTTGTAACCCATTTTTTAAAACAGTTGATTGATTAAAATGATGAAGATTTTAATTATTGTCTAATAACCAAAGAGATCAAAGTTTACATAGTACAGTACCAAAAACTCTAATCAACAAAAGAGAGCATTGAAATCAAATTTGGAAACCGTCAGAAAAATTCATTTTGACATAGAATTTTTCATCGGCGAAATGTCACCCGCGTAAACTAAACTCCGAAATTTCAGCATCGGCGCCGGTATCCGCATTGCAAATATATATTTTTATAGAAGTTTTAATGAGGTGATCAGGGTGGTGGTGGCGTGATCCTTCGGAGATCAGCTGTCGTCGCGCATGTGCAGCTGGCGAGGGGAGTCGGGCCTGCCGCCGTTGACGGAGCGGCGCGCGCCGATCCTTGGGCATTCGAAGGACCGCGCCGCGCGCGGATGGACGCTGTGCGAGGCGGGCGACCGAACGCCGACCCCGCGCCGCTCCGCACTGACTGACCGCGCCGCAGCCCGCTCCGGGCGCCGCGCCAGCATGGACGCGCTCCTGGCCGCGCTGGTCGCGCTCATGGCAGTGGCCGCCGCGATGGCCGCCGTGCTCAGCACGCTCTCCAAAGCCGCGATCTTCGCTCTCCTCGCGATCGCACCCTGCCTCTACCGCTACAGAAAGTGCATTTATGTGATCATCAAAACTCTACCCAGGGATACCAAGTGAGTATTTTTGAACCTGTTAGTAAATAGCTACACCTGCGAATGACGTGTACGAAGGGGCTTCATATTGCCTTTTTGTAGAGCTTCCTGTACAACTACGTATTACTTAATTATAGTATTTTCTGCATAATGTCTCGTATGCAGGTAAAATTAAGGCTCAGAAACAGCATAGTAAAAAAAGGTAAATTATCTTAGCATTAAAATGACGCATTAAAAATGCCCATTAATTTCCACATTATCGACATGGCTTTTAAAGAAATTTCCCGAATTTGATAGTCTAAAAGCATACCTGTGATCTTTAATTATTATAGTTTACTCACGTATAGGTTCATAAATACGAATTTATGTATGCCATATATGTCTTTTGTGAAAATTTGTTAGAAATTAGAGCCATTACTCGTTCATCTCGAACGAATAATGATTCTAATCTGTTAGGCAGACGCGCACTTTTTAGCACGTAGGTATATTTTCCCGGAAAACTGTTGTCGTATTGTCTCTTTCTAACATTACATATACTTTACTGATCCCTCTTACGCCTACAATTAAATTTGAATCGTTGGATCCGTGGCCAGACTTAAAAAAGTACAATAAACTTAGGAATCCTAACGGGATATTGGATGGCTGGTACGGTAACGAATCAAGTAAAAAACGACGACCGACGACGCACGGCTAGTTAGAGTTGGGGTTCCTTACTTTTTAAGATAAGGCGTCGCGTCGCCTTTTATTTAATGTAATCCCACCGTACTAAATGTCATTTAGCAAATGATTACAAATCCAAGATAATACGTACAAACACCGTTATTAGTAGGTAATGAAGAATTTAGAAAATGTCAATTTAAAAATGTCAAAATTAAAGGTATTTAGAAAATGAACCTCTGTATTCGACAGAGGTTCATTTTCTAAATACCTTTAAAGAATTAAATGATTTCGCTGTTTATCATTGCAGCCTGGATCATAGATTATATATGTAGTGTAGATAGAATAGTGTCTATCTGACCTAGGTGGCTTAAAGTTTATTTTGATAATATTAAATAGGTATTATTACGGTAGTAATATAACTTAACCGTAATAAGGCGGCTCATAATCTAGGTAGCAAATTATTGTCACACTCGTTAGGTCCCTGCTGTGAGTGGCATATTGAGTCGTGCTGAGCACGGCGTGTGACGGCAGACTATAATTTGTAAGAATAAATGACTAGTTATGTACGAAATGATTCTTACGGCCAAGTTTAAGTCATACGAAATCATTCATTGAATCAGCATGAAATCGCCGTCTGTTCACATCACAAGGTACCTATACCGTATTGAGGCTGATCAATAAAATCGAGTTCTGAAACTATTATCGTCGACAATACCGATAAATGTTAGATAGGTAACATCTATTTAGATTACGAATCTGAAATTCAGTGAGATAGTTAAAATTCTCACGGTTTTCTCGTAGAATCTAAAACCTAAAACGTACACTGTAGTCAACAACCAAATAAAAGTAAGTAACATTTTGCGTTGAAACTCTGAAAAACTAAATAGTAACCTCGATATCCCATTGATTCAATCCATATCGTTACTGTGCTCTTGTTTGGTTAATCTCAGAAACAGAAGGATTTACAGTTTTAAATTCCCCATTACGTTTTAGGAGGGAATTTGTTTTAATTGGCAGTTTTACATTGACTGCGAATCATACAAATACATATTAGTAGTGGTAGCCCAAGGATTCGTTTCCGGAATTTCGCCGGCAGCTTTTAGAAGGAGCAATAAATGTTTCTAAAAGCAATCTGACGAGTTCCCAAGCTTTAGTATTTACAATGGTAACTTAATCCAACTTCCAACGAATATTATAAATGCGAAAGTGAGTTTGTTACCTCTTCACGCTTTATCTTCCCAAAATTACACATACAGGAGTACTGAGAAGGACATAGGGTACTTCTATCCCAAAATTTCCACGGGAGCGGTGGTCCGGGACGCAGTTAGTGCTTATATAACAACAAATCTAAGCTATATTATTGTTGCCATGATCACGTGTCGACATGTGATATGATATGGAAAATTAGGCCATAAATTAGAATCTGATAACATTGGCATAATAAGTACATTTTTCTATTGATCGGAGATAAAATGAATAACTTCCGCAGTATTTTACACCGGATTAACGTTTATGACTATTATATTTGTTAGAATAATTCCCGGCTACCTATGTAAATCAAACTCAACTACAATGTGGGGATTTTTTAAATTTCACCCCCTTTACAAACGGTTCAACCACCTCTGCTGTCACCCTTATTGGTGTTAGACAGAGATCTTAAGGGTCTCTTTGTCATTTGGTGCCCGGAGCTACTGCTTTGATACCTTTCAGGGCAGTTGCTATGCCAACTTAACAATAGCGATTTAATTTGTGTATCTTATCTATACATATAATAAAACAGTAAAAATA
This sequence comes from Ephestia elutella, assembly GCA_018467065.1. Taxonomy (NCBI): domain Eukaryota; kingdom Metazoa; phylum Arthropoda; class Insecta; order Lepidoptera; family Pyralidae; genus Ephestia; species Ephestia elutella. Next base: position 15,089 of record JAEMBS010000477.1, read on the forward strand.
TTTTGTCTGTACATTTAGTATTTTTGACTGAAATGGATAGAGGGACACTTAAAAAGAATAATAGAAAGCAAAAAAAAATTTTTGAAATTTCTTGTCTGTCTGTCTGTCTGTCTTTCTGTCTGTCTGTCTGTCTGTCTGTATGTATGTACGCGTTTCACGCAAAAACTACTGGACGGATTTGAATGAAACTTTTTTGTTGTAAAGCTATTAAACCTGGGCAACATATAGGCTATAACTGATTTTGAAAACTGGAACACCTGATGAAGAACCTTAACAGAACAGCTAAACTATAAGAAATATGGAAATGGTGCCTTAACAAAAGTCGTTCAACCTGATGAGCATTTTCTGATGACGTATAAAAATTAAAGATCTGGAACATCTGATGAAGAACTGCAAGAGACCAGCTACACTATAACATATATGGAAATGGCGCCTTATTAAAAGTCGTTCAACCTGATGAGCATTTTCTGCTGACGTATAAAAATTGAAGATCTGGAACATCTGATGAAAAGCTCCAAGAGAGATTTTTCATCTAAGCAAACTCACGCGGGCGAAGCCGCGGGCGACAGCTAGTTACAAAATAAAGCAAGTATTATCCTTTATTGAATCATAGCTAACATCGTGTCGCATAACAAGAAAGCAGTGAATGTATACATTTACCGATTTTTCTTATTTGTAATGCGCCTATGCGCACGCGATGCGGTTTAATGATCATCGCATGCACGCCTTTGCGCATAAATTTATAAATCACAAACAAAATAAATGTAGAGTCATTTCACATTCCAGTTTTATTGTCTCAAATTGTCACAGTTTTAAAAGTTCCTATAAATTTAATTTAATTTTAAATTTAAATGAAGATTAAAGCCAAATGTATTAAAAATATTCCCGACCTGAAATAAAACACTGTGGTAGATCTTATTTATTCGCCATTTATCAAGAACTTCGTTCTTGTCGGTGGAGTAATTTCCACGAATGCCTCTCCTCTGCCATCGATTTGACCTCCATATTTTCTTTCTTGGCTTTCCTTTCCCTGTCCTAGCTTCAACTTTTCCTTCAATCAGGTATTTCATTGAGTTGTCATGTTGTATAAGGTGGCCAAACATCTTTCCTTGTCTCCATTGCTCTAATTAATGTTCTTTTCTTATTAATCATATCCAGTATCTCCTCATTTGTTTTTTATCTGTCCAACTGATTATTTCCATGCGCCTCCAACACCACTTTTCGAAAGCTTCTAAAGCATTCGATCCTTCTTCAGCAAAGTCCATGCCTCACTACTGTACAACGCTATGCTCCAGATGTATGTTTTTATGAGTCATTTTTTTTATATAGGTCGTAAAAGATGTCTATGGTAGGGTTATGAGAGAAGTAATATTTTTCTTATAATGTCCCTTTATATCCCATTAAAAGTGTGTTATAGTCACAGTTATTCCTAGTTTGCCTTTTCCGCCTGTCTATCGATTCCTCGGCTAGTTTCAGAACTGCTACGCGGATTCGCTACGAAGTCTACGAATTGTAGACCTTTTCGTAGACCTTGTAGAAACCACAACGTAGATGTCTAGTTGTTTTCCATTTCTTTTAAGTAGGTATGTAAGATAATATTTGTTTATTAATGATGTGCTTAAATCCACAAATAAATTATCTCTTCTTTCCGGATATCACTTACTGTTCCAAAGGTTGTTTTTGTTTGTCTAGCCTCTTAACTTTTTTGATGATAAAGTTGTTTTGATGATTTATTAATTAGGCTATATATTCGACACCCGCAAGAAAATATTCATTAATTCTCACAACAAGAGATAATAAAATGATATGCTCCTTGTCTCTCAACCTTCATTAGTCATACTGTTTGTTTCGCTTTCAAACAATAATAAAACATAACGTATCCTTTGTTCAGATCGCATGCGTGTATATTACTAACCTACAATATTATGAGCAGTTTATAACGCCCTTGAAACGAGCAGTGGCACATAGCGTGGTACAGAGCCGTAGTGGATCGATCGGCAGCCGACTTCTGTATGCACTGCAGACTGCGTAGGCCAATGCATTCTCTTTGTGCAGCGGCCGAAATAAACCTAAATATCTGACATTAGATTGAAGTGCCTGTATAATTGCACGGTCTTTAAATAGGTGTTAAAATTGATTAAAGACGTTGAGTGACATTTTATATCCAACGAGCCGCGCCCCGGGGCTTGCTCCCGTGGGAATTTCGGCATTAAAAGTATCCTATGTGCTATTAAGGTTATGTTTTACACGCGTGCCAAATTCCATCAAAATCCGTCGAGCAGATTTTGCGTAATTGAGAAACAAACATACAGTTTCGCACTTTTGCATATAATTAGTTGGAAGTGGGATTACTTAGTTTATTTTTGTATTCAACAAAAGAAACATGGAGTATCTAAAGGTTATTACTGCATAGTCTGCATACTCGGCTAGTCATTCTATTTGTGATTCGTCCAGTCTTTGGCGTTTGTAATGGAAATAAATCCAAACACCTAACAATCGATTGAAACGGTCTACAAATAGGTTTTAGTGACTCTACAAAGCCTTGTTATCGACAACAACTCATTATTATCAAATCTATCAGCTGCTTGCAGTTGCGTAGATTTTCAAGGCGAAAGGTTTGTTTGCATACCAAAAAACCAAGAGCTCACATAAATCAAAATAACATTAAAGACCGTAGTGGCATAGATGCTTTATTTAGCCGCCTGACATAGCCGTATAGGACTATGAAGCTGTTTAGCTTACATTCATTGTCATATAAAAGACAACGGGCAAATTCTAGTTGCATATATTATTCCAATATCTGTTATAATTTACGAAATACATAGATAGTTACCTATGTAGCATAGTGAAAATTATCATGTCTTCAATGTATCAGCATTGGCTAATGCTAACAAAATCTTTCCCGCGGGACCTTGCGCTACTCACTATTTATAAACGCAACGATCAAGGTAAATCTAAATTTAGTTAACTGTGCAAAGTTCTGGTTAACTAAACAGTTTATGTACGATTTGCGCTGATTTATTTTCGGACAGTCTTATCAATCACGTGAAAATGCGCATAATAGCGATAATTCCGAAAATGTCAATAAACACCGGTGCGGTGTCCTTACGTTTGCCCGATACTAGTAACATAACAACGTTTTATCTGTTTTCTACACGTAGGGGCTATGTAGAGCAATGTTGTAGTGTACTGTACGTTATAAATAACATGAACTTTAGACGGCGACGCCTCCAGTTTACTTTGTAACGAAGGAACATCTTATTGACCTGTGAAGCTAATTTTATTATCTGTTAGTCTCATAGGTTAGTTTTCTATAATTATGTTGTGAAGCAATAATCGATAAAAATGTAGCAATCCATCTAGCTGGATCGATTACCTTAGCGCATAAACATAATGTCGACTTAGCTTTTTTTGTACACTCGCGGTGAGTGAATCAAAGGTTTTCATTCAATAAACCATCTTCGTCTGCTTGCTATCTACAATTTCCCGTGTATCACCACTCACCCCGAGTCCCTCCTTGTCCTATCCCGTCTAGTGTGGATATAAGAGTAGTTTTTGTAACTGTTATTTTGACGCATAAATCGCATTACCAAAACAGATTGTCAGATGAGAAGAAACATTAGAATAAGATAATTTTTGCCGCATAATTGCAACGGGAGTGACGCAGGAATAAGCTAGCCTCTAATAATATATGTAATGAAATATTTCCTACCTCAATGACACCCTAGCATTATTTACAATGCAAGGTCAAGTCTTTCATCTAATTATGGGATTACGATCGTCCGATCACGTTGGTCGTCATGGCGGCGACCGCCTCGCGTGACGTCAACAATGCGACACATTATGCTTGTACAACCTCCATACTAGGCCACCTAGGCCTATAATTATGTCTAGGCGTCCTCTCTCTCTCTCTCAGCCGAAAGACGTCCACTGCTGGACAAAGGCCTCCCCAAGGATTTTCATAACGACCGGTCCTGTGCTGCCCGCATCCATGCGCATCCCGCGACCTAGGCGTCCTAAATCCATTCAATTTCGTAGGGATACGGATACTAGATTGTCCTCTGACTCTGTTAGGTAATATTTGTAGCCTTTAATATTGTACGTAAGACCTACCTAATAATGTTTTTCGGAGCAAGGCGAGCAACGCGGAAAAATTACCAGATTCTTCAAATCTTATTCAGATTTATTTTATTAGTTATAGATCAGAGTCCACTCAACTCATTCCACTTCACTAGCCAGCGTTTACCTAGGTAACTTAAATGAAAATATTGTAATATACCTATCCAATATTATTGAATACCTAAGTCTTTAATTGTACGTACACCCAACCTAAGTACATCAGATGTCAGATGTACTTAGGTATCTACGTGGCGATATTTCATATGCATATATATAGGTAGTTCTAAAAAGAAACATTGAATTGAAAATCAATATTTCAGATCGATGGTAGATCTTGTGACATTAAAGCCACATGACATTTTCTCTCGTTTATTATTAAAACATCGATCGTTTGAGTGGGAAAATCTATAAAGATAACACGTGTTTGATACAGGGCTTGTTGATTTGAAATGTAGATTTTTTTGAATATCATTGTATTGGGAACTACACTGGTGTTGACCTTTGCCTGTCTTTGAATAGTAGATAGATAATTGTATTTAAACAGCTACATAAAGAAGAATTTGGGTGGCAGACATCCTTGCTTACTCGTAGATAAACATTATTCTACATAGGTATACCCTACTTATATATATGGTTGTTACATCCAGGCTGGCGTTCGTACAGAATTTGCTTTAATTTCGCTATACTAAATATAATTGAGTCGCCAACATGTGTGGGATACACCTCTGCATATTGGTTACCTTATAAAAACATACGTTGTTTTATTCATTGAGTATGAGAACGGTGACCTGCGGTAGAATGGTTTTAAAAACACGATTGTTTGTTGAAGTTGATGTTTCCTAATCGACCTAACATAACATTATTCATGATTATTGTATATCTAAACCGGCAGAGATAAATACGAATATAAACTCAACAACAATTGATTCCGAAACACGTGTTTAAATTCAAACAGATCTCGAGGATCTTTCCATAATGATCTCGCTGGGTTAGTAAACTCGCCTTGCCGGTTTTAGTAATGGCATAAAAAATATTGTTAAGGTCGCTGCGGTGCGGCCTCTATCCCATGGTTATTTCTTTTTTGCCTCGCGCCTCGTACAAACACCCATGAGATTGTAGGCATAAACTTTGACTAAAGAGTTTTTTCTAACTTACGCACATCTTCAGATTCCTATGGGGACAATTTAACCCCCATGGTCCAAAGGCTGGAATCGTCAATCGTCAAGCCACCATGGCGGAAGTTCACAAAGCAATACAAACCTTAAGCCTATCCACATTGTTGTCAGATTCCTTTGGCGCTATGCCCACGGCATGGTGCGCTCCAAGCGCTGGGACCGGCAGGACGCCACGGTCGCCGAGCTGTTCACCAAGCGCGCGCTCGCCAACCCAGCCGCGCCCTGCTTCATCGTCGTCGGAGATCGCACCTGGACCTTTGGAGAGGTAGGTGCTAAATTGTGGCCCTCCATCTCCTAGAATCATTCATGGTCTATTGTGTTCGCCGAAGTTAGTCATGAAACTAATTGTCTAAGTTGTGGTAGAGTTTGTTTTATTGTAGTAGTTCAGATTTTAAACATCAATAATAAATCAAATCCATATTTTCTATCGTGTCCTATATTGGTAAGTTTAATCTCTGAATGTTTGATCCAGTATTTGTCGCCTGAAAGTAAGATAGGGAAACGCCAAAAATTTCGCGTGTTTTCAATTTTTGACAAAGTTGCGTTCGGCGCTCGAGGACACAAACAAATTTCGATTATTCACTATCATCACAGATTACTAAAGTTGTGCTATCATCATAACATCTTATACAAATTCTGCAAAAAATCAAATTTAACGCAAACGCTGATGTATTTTACTGGAATAGTTATAGTATTGAAGTAAATGCTTTGGATTCTCCATAAGAGAATCCTTAAAACGGAATTATTTGTATTACATAGGTACCTACACAGACGACAACGCCTGCCAAATAGCAAAAGCGGACTCAAACGCGCCATGTCATTAATATCCTGTAGTGCCATTGCACCACCGGAGGAAGGAATACACAAGTAGCCATTACATGAATTAAATCCAATGCGGATGTAGACAGGAAAGCAGTTTGCGCCGAAAACTGCAGAGGTTGTTTGTACCTATACATAATATGGTGGCGATTTTTCTGCGAGGTTTTTATTTGAAAAGTTTCATTACTTCGATTTTAAAGACGGTTAGGTTAGATATACGTTTTTTTTTAAAATGGCATTTACTTCGTAAGGAAAATTTTGCTTGACATAAAATATTTTACATTATTTAATACACAATGTATGTAAGGTAAAAATAGCACTTTATTCACAAACAATAGTTATTTCATTTTAGTCAAACATCCTTCAGTCAGTATGGCTAAATTTATAAATTTGTGATACAAGGCACGCGCCCGTAATATTCCGTGGTCAATAGCTCGTCGGCTGATTGTCCTGCGTGCGTACTTGCCAACACTGCAAGTTTGCGTAGGTGTGCCCGCTATTGAATTTGATGCGATGCTGTGACGTAGGTTAATCTGATATGTACGTCATCATTAATGATTTTAATTCATTTTTTTTTTTAATTTATGATCTATCACTACACCCACTGAATCTTAAGATTGCTCATGCGGGTCATGCGATATAAGTAGATATTGATATCGAAGCGAAGAGCCTATTCGTGAAAATAAATTTACTCATAATCTAACTACAGGCAGAAACAAAATGCTACGAGTATTGATTGTAATATAGCCCTATGGCTAGTTCAGATTATGCTTGATACTTACTTTATTTATAAATTAAGTCATGTGGTGGCGTTAAGAATAATAACCGTTGCCAGATAACGATCGAAAGTTTTTGTCTTGTCACCCACATCATCAATTTTAACTATTGCATCACGCATGTGTCTTGCGGTGATAGACAAAAACTATGGATTTCCACTTGCTGCGAGCTTTACAAATCTCGTTTCTTAATACCGTATTACAAAAGCTGTATACTTTCAGATGGCGGAAAAATCCAACCAAGTCTCCAGGGTGATGCAAGAGCACCTAGGCTTGAAACGCGGTGACGTGGTGTGCGTGTTCATGCCCAACTGTGCCGAGTTCGTGTGGACTTGGCTGGGCATGGCCAAGGTCGGCGCCGTGTCCGCGCTCATCAACAGCAACCTGCGCCACAAGCCGCTGCTGCACTGCATCCAAGTCGCCAAGGCTAAGGCCATCGTCTTCTCCGACCAGCTGGCTGATGGTAAGGGTTTTTATTTATTTGGAACTGGCTCGATAGGGTAAAGATATGAAAGTGTTCTTTTCTACAGCAACCTAGCCTAGGAATGCCACAGTCGCTGATGATAGTTTTCTGAAGATATTTTACTGACTTTCAATATAAATTTTCCGTGTGTACTTGTCATGAAGAAAACAGGAAATTGGCAGCTTCATCTTCATATTTTATAAAAACAATATACTTCCAGCCATTGAAGAGCTCCGTGCGCAGATTCCCGAAGAGCTGAAGCTGTTCCAGCTGTACGGGCAGTGCAAGCCTGGGGTCATCGACCTGGGCGCCGAGATGGAGAAGCACCCTCCGCAATACCCCATCGTGACCGAGAAGCTGCATTACAAGGACACGTTGCTGTACATCTACACTTCGGGGACCACTGGCATGCCGAAAGCGGCCGTGTTGCCTAATTCTAAGTGAGTAATGGTCATACGAGTAGAATCTCTCCCAAAAGAGAAGAAGCTACACTCACACAAAACGCGGCGATGTGTGCGTTACCTCTCACCGATGGTTCATGTACGTGTCGCCGGAGTATAAACTGGTTGGCGCCGGCTCAGAGGACAATTGACAGAAAGCTCCCTCTCTGTACGGAGGGATTACCTACTCGTTTGCTTATGTAACCCTATATGTTATCCTATTCTCTATTTTAGCGTATTATTATTATTATGCACTTGACCTACTACCTATACTTGATGGTATGATTCAATCGATCTGTCCTCCTTAAGGGGTCATTGTTCGTGATAATTTATAATCGTACAGTTATTATTGTCTTATATAACACACATGCAGGTGTCTACACATGCAGGTGGTTCTGCATGTGTAGACAACCTATAGAATTTATATTGACAATTCAAAAACGTGCGTACGACATCTGAATAAAATATCAAGGGTATAAAGACGACACTGCCTGACCTAACGGGTTGTATGCATTCATGACACTTGCGTATGCCACCCAAGTTTAGCAAAACTTAGATTTGCCGTGCCGGCCTTTTTTGGACTATATGTATTGATAGGTCTCTGTCATTTTTTCGACATCTCGAAACAACTCTAATACACGGCTATGTACTTCAAGTGTATAGTAGGTAATATGGGATATTTAGCACCTGGCTAGTAATCTTCAGGCAATTTAGCAAAATATTGTTCCAAAGTCTTTTGGTTCTCTTGCTGTTTTGTCCATTTAGACGCTATCAGATTTGCTTCTGACCGTATTCTTAAACCGTTAATAACCAGATACGCGCCTGATCAGCCACTCTTGCCTTCCACATCAAAGCGTCAAAGCCGCTCCCCACTCACCGCGTTTGCCCCTCAACGCTGCGCTAATATCGACGATACAAGAGACCATTCTCAACGTTTTACATACAAATATGTATCCGATAACGTCGAGCGCTGGTCGTCGCGCCTGGCGTCGTTATCTCCAGACCCTAGCTTCACATCTGATGTTCAGCAAGTGATAAAGAATATTTCCTTCAGATACCTACTGGTGGTGGTAGCAACAGTCCACATGCTGGGCCTAAAGCCATCAGACCGCATGTACAATTCGCTGCCGCTGTACCACACGGCAGGAGGGGTGGTGGGCACGGGCGCGGCGCTGGTCGACGGCATCCCCTCTGTGCTGCGCTCCAAGTTCTCCGCCTCCAACTACTGGCCCGACTGCATCAAGTACGACTGCACGGTAAGTGATATAGAAAGGTTCCCTCAGGTACCTACTGGTGGTGGTGGCTACAGTCCACATGCTTGGCCTGAAGCCATCAGATCACATGTACAACTCGCTGCCCCTGTACCACACGGCACAAATGCATGGACGAGGCCGATGTCTAGCAGTGCGGATTAAATGATGAAAGAGACCTAGTCTATTTTTGACTAACAGATTTTTATATGGTGCTCCTTCCTATTTATAGGAACTAGTCTCTTTATGTGGTGTAGGTACATGAAAAACTGATGTTATGATGTTCCTGTTGTTTCGATACAGGTAGGTACTACCTATTTAGACTGTTTCACAGCATATATTTATTTTTTCCATCCCCGTTGGTAGAGACCAATTAACATACCATTTGAATGCGGTATCCAGCTAACTAGCACGCGATCCGACAGTTCTAACTTTGTCGAAGTTTACATTTTACACGCGACTAACTGCGCACTGCAACCCGTTTATACCTAACTACCTTTTGCCCGCGGCTTCGTCCGCGTGAATTTCCCACGGGAACAGTGGTCTTTCCTGGGATGAAAGGTACCCTATGTCCTTCTCAGTACTTCTGACTATATGCGAAATTTCAGGAAGATTGGTTCAATAGATAAAGCGTGAAGAGCTAACAAACAAACTCACTTTCGCATTTATAAAGTTAGGATAATAGTTATTTATTATTAAACTGTCATTGATATTTTTTTCTTTATACTAGGTATATTTATCTTAGTATATAAGAACTACAAAAAAAATTGATAACATCATGAATACAGAAATATATTCTCAAGATGAAACTTAAAATTGTTTTCCTGTTGGCTACTTGCAAAAGCAGCTCTACATTGCGATCTTTGTTTA
>JAEMBS010000478.1:0-25000 GCA_018467065.1 Ephestia elutella
ATGTTTTTTTTTACTTTATTTGATTTTGACATTCGAACTCTTCTATATTCATTACACAGTGCACAGTTAGAACAGTGTTTTTTCCGGGATGAAATACCTTTCAGCCTATGTCCTTCTCAGTACTTCTAATTATGTGTAAGTGAAATTTCAGGAAGATTGGTTCAGTAGATAAAGCGTGAAGCGATAAAAAACAAATAAATAAACAAAAAAACTCACTTTCGCATTTATAATATTAGCACAGCCTACCTATATCGTTCATATGTATACATATAAATATGTCGGCCATCTTGGATTAAAAAAAACAATCAACAAAAATTCAAATGGCGTCTCACCACTCGCACCCGTCTCCTCTATTTTAAATAACAACAAAAGTACATGCACTTTTGTGACAACCCTGACACTGCTGTGTCGGATCACTCTGGCGGCGTGACCGTCATCATTAAGGCCGATGGACAACTGTAGTCTTATTAAACTGTGATATTAGTTAGGATTAGGTACCTTCAGAGATGTCCAGAGCGCGATTGTGAGCCGCCAGCCACTCCTCCCAGGTGGCGGGGTGTATGACGCGCTTGGCCATGACCAGCGAACGCAGGCCCGCGCGCGAGTACTCCGTGATCAGCGAGCGGGTCCTCTCTAGGGCGGCCTCCTCGGGCGACCCAGACCGCATCGGCTCTAGAGCGTTTAGCACTGTCGTGTCTGCCCCTTTCACGTATAATACCACCTGAATCACAATATTGGGTTGGAATTGAGTTTTAGTTTTATATCCTGGCAGGATCGCCATGTAGTGAAATGAGCAATGAAATAAATATCCTCCTCCTCTTATAGTCTTATTCTTTATGACCGTGGGTCGTGGTCATTGTGTCGAGTGAAATACACACAACAACTATCTTGGCAATGTTTTGGAGTGGTTTGCCATTCTTCATTTCACAGTCTCGCTGATAAATCATCAACTAGATTGTAGGTTTTTTACGATGTTCTTCACCGGAAGCAAGTGGTGGTAGATGTAAACTACATAAGTCAGGCTGGTATACAAACTCATATAGCACATGTAGGATTCGAACCTGGGACCTTTGTAGTCACAGGCGGGCGCCCAAACCACTCGACCACCTGGTTTATTTTTTCATAGCCACAGATATGCACTTATTGCACTCGTAACACCTTGAACCACGCGAGATTGCCGCAAATGGCATCTTTTATTTCGTCTAGCGCTCGCGCACGAAGCTCTTAATCTTTACATAATAATTTAACAATACAAACTTCTTTTTATTAAGCCAATAGATCCCACTGCTGAGAAAAAGTCTCCCCTTTATTTCTCCAACTACTTCTATCGCTCGCCAGTTGTTACCATCGCTTATTAAAGGCAGACGATTCGTCAGACCACCCCAAAACAAACTAAAACGAAAAACTAAGAATTATTCGCGCCACCTCCACCTCGTCCAGCTCCCGCAGCTCCTAACCTAAATAACTTGACAATACAAACAACTAATAATTACCTGATCATCGACCCGCACGACCACAGACATGCACTTCCTGATAGCATCGAACTGCTGCACGCGCAGCACCTGGTAGCGCGTGATGGTCCCGCGCAGCGCCACCTCCACCTCGTCAGCGCCCGCAGTTCCTAACCTTAATAACTTGACAATACAAACAACTAACAATTACCTGATCATCGACCCGCACGACCACAGACATGCACTTCCTGATAGCATCGAACTGCTGCACGCGCAGCACCTGGTAGCGCGTGATGGTCCCGCGCAGCGCCACCTCCACCTCGTCCGGCGCGCGCGAACGCAGCTCGTAGCCGTACGCGAGCGCCGCCTCCGCCAGCGCCAGCTCGTCTGGACTCTCGGCTTCGTAGCGAGCGATCTGACAATAGGGGACCGGACAACTTTTTTTTTTGACGCTTCTTTGAAATATCTCACATAAATAGAATTATCCGCAAAAGAATCACATCCGTAACCAAAGTATTTCCCAAGATATAGCAAAAAAACAATTCACATTTTTAAGCGATGTTTGGGCGATACCAAAACGCCCCTAACTAATCGTGCATTCATCTGACGTCACGCGTAGAAAATGGACTTTCCCTAAAAGTTTGAACTCTAATAAATTCGCGTAGGAGAATAAATTCGTGCTGAAAAGTCGCAAAATGTGTTTAATTATATGTATTCTATCATAAAATTACATATTTTGAACAACTTTCATACCTTGGCCGGTCCCCTATTGTATTAAGCTGAGTTCAGACTACGCTATAATATTGTGCTCTATAGTATAGCAAAGAATGACGCAATGCTATATTATATAGCATGGCGTCACATTACGCGATATTATCGCAAGCATATAGCAAGCTTCATGGCGGCGCGTCGGCACAGGATCATGTCCAGACGTGTCGCTTGCGCGGGCTCGTGTTGCCTGCGGGACGGGCGGGGGGAGGGCGGCGCGATATAGCACAGCGCATTGAGCGCATCGCACCAATTTATAGCTTATAGTAAGCCAATACTATCTCGCACAGTACAGTGTGAACGTGTCCATAACAATGTATGGTGCGCGATGTTGTTGTGCTATGAGCTATATACTATATGCTATTATATTATAGCGTAGTCTGAACTCACCTTTACACGGTTACCTACATTTCGATAATCCTACACAAAATATTGTAAGCGATAAAGATGACGATTTATACAGGGTGATTTAATAACCTTCCTAGGGGTGAAATATACTCATGGATATGAGCATATTTTTGTATGAGACCGACTCTGAAATTTAAAAAAGGGAAATTTTAGGTTTTGATTGCTGTTTGAAATCGCAAAATATGCGAAAATTCGCAACATTTCCGGGAATATCTCCTGCTCGGGTTGACGTAAAATTATAATTATTTTTTTGCTGAAAGAGACCGAGTATTCGATATTAATTTCAACTTGATACCTTTAAGCGTTCCTGAGAAAAAAGTTTAAAAGACAGACGGACAACAAAGTGATCTTACAAGGTTCTTTTTTTACCTTTTGAGGTACGGAACCCTAAAAATGAACTTCATGTCAATGCAGAATTTTAAAACGGCGACATTTTGAAGGTTCGGTCATTTAAACAAACCTGCGGCTACAAAATCGAGCGCCTATGCCCCCTTCTATGTAACTTTATAAAAAATCTTATTTCAGTGAGTACTACTAAATTTAATTATTTAACCCATCCAGTGTCGCGCCGCGCCTGCCAAGGTCGCAAATCGGGAGCGGCCGGGAACACACGCGACTGACATCATGGACACGCGATAAAGCTTTTAAATTATATAGATAGTGTAATTAGATGAGCATGAACTTGAAAATAAATCAGGCTGAAACGCAAGTGACCTTAGTCATATGTACAGTAGAGGGCAGATAAAGCTGACCACCCTGAGAAAGGGTTCAGTTAGTAAGGGAAAATTTTATATGCCCCGACTGTATATAGCATGTTGGTATTAGACAGTTGGTTAAATCACAGAATAGCAAAGCTGTTATATTTTTTTTTTACTGCCTCTGTGGTGAGCGTTAAGCATTATCATTATTTACGCAGAGATCGTGGGTCGTAATGTACAGACAGCTACAAAAACCTGACCCAGGTTTCTCTGCAGCTGACTGTACTAATTCCATGGGAAGCATACGTAGTCAAGTTTAGTTAAGACGTTTTAAGTTTAAGGCCTCTACGCAATCATCAGTGCAGACACGTGCCAATCAGTGTCGTGCTGAAATTATAACATCATTGAACGTCACTGCACTGACGTATACAGACAGCGTCGTTAAAATATGCTAACTGACATTGATGGATACGTTTTATCTGCTGTCTATCAATTACGAGGGCTATGTTATGATATGGTTAGATTTATGGGATGAAATAACACCAGCGATAGAATGTAGGAAATTCTCAGTAGTCCCACTGGTAAGACAACTCAGTTGAACTACTGGGAGGAAAAACTCGTAAGTCGGCACTGCATTAGAGACTTTTAATCTACTCATTGAGAAAAAAGTTGTCAAATTCGCAATGCCCATGTTGCCAGATGTGTGGGATTCTGTCCAAATATGGAGTTTTGTGGTAGTTGATGGGGTATTTATAAATCTTCGTTTCATACGTTAGTATCACTTTGGGGAGGAAAAATTATTTTGGGAGAAAATTTAATTGTCTTCATACATTTAGGGGAAATTTAGAGGGGATTCCGGTGAAATCTAGGAAACTTAGACAATCATCTGGCAACACTGTACCGTGTTCTCTATAAGGTGCCTAGCGGTGGGTTGTCAAGCGTGGTGGATATATTGTGGCAGAATCGTCTTCACACATTGTGGGGAAATTTGTAGGAAATTCGGTGAAATCTTGAGGGGAAAATTACGACTGTAATCTGGCAACACTGTGCCCGTGTTCTTTATAAGGTGCTAAGCGGTGGGTTGTCAGACGGGGTTGATATGTTGTGGCAGAATAGTCTTCATACATTGTAGGGAAATATGGGGGAATTTCGGTGAAATATTGGGGAGACACTTATGTTGATAGCAACTCCATCAACCAGAGGCTACGGGCCACGGGAGCAGACCCTCCGCGTGCCTGTCACCTGTCATCCACGAAATGACGGGTTTACACTTCTGCAACGATCGCGTTTCGAGCCGCATCCCTATCGCACCACTTAGTCATCTGGCAGCACTGTGCCCGAGTTCTTTATAAGGTGCGCGTTGTTAGAAAGGGTTGATGTGTTATGGCAGTTACCGGCAGATCGGTGGTCTCGGTGCTGGTGCTGCCTCGCTCGCGGCGCAGGCGCGGCAAGCGGATGCGCAGCGGCGACGCCGTGGTCGGCGGCGGCGACGGGGTCGTCGACCGAGACTCCGCAAGCCGCGAGTATCTGGTGCAACAAGACGATTCAACTGTAATATCACCTTCGATCACACAGGAGTAACGTGTGTGTCATTTTTCGGGCCGTTTTCAGAGCTGTCCTTTAATCTAGGTAGAAAAATAGCACACAATAATCGTGTGCTCTTATTTCTACACTTCTTCTTCTTTCTTATTTCTGACAGTACGGTCAATGGACTTGTCAGAAATAAGACCAACAAAATCGTAATGCAATGGCATTAGGATATTTATTGGTTTAATTATTGCGTAGACTTAAGGTATATTTTTGATCGGAAATAACTATATATTCAATCATCACGGACTGTTTTTCGCTTTGATTTCGTATGAGATTTTCAATCTAGGAGTATTGTTGGTAGAAGAATATCACACATAAACAGAGGGACAGACGGACTACAAAGAGATCTTAGATCTCGCACATGTAAATAGGGAATGTTACTGCGATGTTATCACGGTAGTGGGCAGCACTGGCATAAGGAGTAAAGAGAGTAGTTTGACATTAACAATAAAAAGTTTTCAAAGCATAACTAATAGCAATAGTGGTTTGTTTACAGAATGCGCTTGTGCCGCCATTTGCGTCAAGCTTTGAGTAATATTCCCTATGTACAGAAACGAGAAAGAACTATACATTGCGTGTCAATGGAGGCCAACGTGAGTCAATATTCCATCAAATGTCAGCACCAAATAAAACTTGACAGCTCGACAGACTATGTCTATATGTCAAATTTAAATAACAGCGTTGTACCATCTGACAAAATGCCTGGACCCTTTCTCAACCTTGACATTGGCAAAATCATTGTTTGGCTGAACGATGAAGCCATATTAAAAAGTGAAGTGAAGTAACCTCACGCCTAGGTGCTGACATCTGGTAGAATAATAAGTCACGGTAAGGATTCGAGGCTTTAGGACAACGTACTTGTCATTGTTGGTCCGCGCACTTCCATTCGCCTTGGAGGAGACGGCTGAGACGTTGGACTGGGTCGGGCTTAACAGGGATGTGTCGAAATGAGGCTGGTTCACCATCACAGTGTTACATATCGCGAGCAACAGCATAAACTCGCGGACCTGGACAGTGCATTTAAACACTTATTAGCAAGATTTTAAGGCTGCTTTTCCAGTGAAGTTTACAAGCTACTAATAGCTAATTTTCAAAAAACTCCTAGGAAGGTAGGTAAACTAATATTCATTAGACCATTTTCTCGTGCACATTTTACCTAGCACATCCAAGGCTAAGAATTAGGTACAGAATTTGGCATGGAACAAGACTCTGCGCAGAATCGAAAAATAGATGTCCTTGGAGGTGCGAGTTGCGGGGGAAACGGGATGAATAGTAGCGTGCACCCGCGCTTCCCCGCGCATTCCCCCCGCGAGTCTTACATGCGCAGTCGACGCCTTATTGGATCTAGTTTCCTGCCGATACTTTTTTTTTCTATTTACTGGGGTCAACAAACAGTATTACATTATGTATAAATCAGCAAATTATATAATAGTAGAATTAAATGTTAAACCAACACCGTTAACCACAGTTTAAATACCTGTAGCAGAGTCGCTAATGAATCTGCCTCTCAATATCTGTGTTACGATAAATAGTTGCTAAACCCAATCTATGTTAAGGTTTTTAATTCAATATTATATTTAAACAAATATGTAAGTGGCGCGCCAAGCAGGTGGAAACAAGTAGTTCCTCAAACTAAGAGTAGCAGGGTTTTATGTTTATTTAATACCGAAAACTATATAGTTACCTTTTGAGTATGTTGAGCGTCATTACTGTCTACCAAGTGCTGGAGCAATCTGGGGTTCGGCGACACTTTAGTTATGGGGTGGACTATGGGAGGCAGGCTTTCGGAGGGTTCCGCAGGCGGGCCCGGCGGGTGGTCGTAATCCACGCCCCCCACACAACATCTCTTAAACACCATCTTGTTCTCGGTCAGCGTCCCAGTCTTGTCTGTAAACACGTACTGAATCTGCCCCAACTCTTCCGTTATGTTCAACGCTCGGCATTCAACCCGCCTATTAGTTTGTGGGTCGTACATTTCGACGTCATTATGAATATGGTAAACCTGCACTAGCTTAGCCATCTCTATTGTAACATATAAAGATACGGGTATCATGACTTGGAGTACTATTATGTAAGTCCAAAATATAAGTAAGCCCTCGTATGCAGGCTTCCCGTAGGTGGGCAAGAAAGGTACGTACTCGTAGGCTTTAGCGTCGTTCTGCTTATAGTACACATCTAGAAACAGCTTGCAGCCGACGGCGCCGGCGCAGCAGAGGAACAATAATACTAAGATGCACCATATAACGTCCGTGTTCATTTTTCTCTCGAGGGAGGAACACTTGTACCGGGGACCACCGTTGTTGAGCATGGCTTTCGTTTCATGACCAGCGTACACGACGATGCCTTCTACGAAATCTGTGTTTTTGATGGTGCACTCTCTTAAAAGTAAATTATCCGAGTTGAGGGGTATTCGAGTTCCGTCCGGATTTGATATCGTGCCAGAAAACCTATAAATTTTCGTCGATGGCCGGTCTACTTCAATTAAACTTATGAATTTTGCGGGATTAAACTGATTATGCTGAAACAAAAAGAAAAACAATATTGAAATAATAAATATCGCTCCCTTCTGTTTGATTTGTCTAATAAGTGGTCTTATATTGAGGGTTTGTTGTTTTTCCTTGTGAGAAAATCTACAAGTTACCTAATCACTTTCGATTAAACCATCTTTCAGAAAGGAAAGTAATTCCCACGCTTCGATTGTTGATTTGAAACAGCAATAAAATTATAAAATCAATGTATGTACTTACAAACCGCTTGAGGTCGGGCACGACGACCCTCTGCTTGAGATTGGTCTCCCCGTCGAGGTTGCACGTGTCCAGGTAGCAGACCCCTAACGGGTTGGAGGTCTGCAGCAGCACCATGTCCGCCGGCACGGCCTCGTTGTTGGCCAGGTGGATGATGTCCCCCACGCGCACGTCCTTCCACTTCACTTTCATATATCTTTCTATTGATCTGGAAATAAACATGTTTCTAATTAGTATTTGCGTTACGGATATAAGAAACCGACGGATTTCATCGTCTCTTGTTTTCACAAGGTACAAGGACGCTAGTATCAGAATGTTAGTGATTTCGAATCACAAATCAACGATACAAACAAAATCTTTTTGAAGAAGAAAGTAATCAAATAAGTAGCTAAATTACTATTTTATTTCATACTTGACTATTTATACTGTGCTAATGTGTGGGTTGCATGAAACAAAGTCATTTGACAAACTGGGCCTTTATGTATTTGGTGACCCAGACGAGGGCACGGCAGTTTATCTAGCTAACAAATACGGATAGAACATAGTGACCGACAAATCCGAAAACACAATAACAGCACCGTACAATGTCATTCGTTCAAAGGCGTTGCTACAAAAAGTTACAAGTATACATCTTTGAGTATACGAACGTGTTGGTTGAAAAACTACGATAGTGTAAAGACCAAAAATAGAGATACGTGGACCAAAGATAGAGATACGTGGACCAAAGATAGAGATATACGTGGACCAAAGAGATAGAGATACGTGAACCAAAGATAGAGATACGTAGACCAAAGATAGAGTTAGGGGAAGCTTTTGCCCAGCAGTGGAACACACATAGCTAGGAAAAAAAAAGTGTAAATTGCGAATACTTTAATTTTCTCTTGTACCTAATGATCTGTACGTGTATGTTCGGTCGCATACATATGAAATCTGTAAATAGGCTAGGTGGATCACATCTATACATATAATAATACATATAATAAAACAGTAAAAATATTTTGTCTGTACATTTAGTATTTTTGACTGAAATGGATAGAGGGACACTTAAAAAGAATAATAGAATGCAAAAAATTTTTTTAGAATTTCTTGTCTGTCTGTATGTATGATCACGCTAATCTCCGAAAGTACTGAACCGATTTGAATGAAACTTTTTTGTTGTGTAGCTATTAAGCCTAGGCAACATTTAGGCTATGATTGATTTTGAAAACTGGAACACCTGATGAAGAACCAAAACAGAACAGTTAAACTATAAGAAATATGGAAATGGTGCCTTAACAGAAGTCGTTCAACCTGATGAGCATTTTCTGCTGACGTATAAAAATTGAAGATCTGGAACATCTGATGAAGAACTGCAAGAGACCAGCTACACTATAACATATATGGAAATGGCGCCTTAGTAAAAGTCGTTCAATGTTGAATAACTCCAAGAGACCACCACACCAAGAGAACACCATATTATATGGAAATGGCGCCTTAGCAAAACTTGATTAATCTGATGAACATTTTCTGTAGACGTATAAAAATCGAAAATCCGAAACATCTGAAACAGTTTGGAACACAAAAAGATTTTTCATCTAAGCGAAACTCACGCGGGCGAAGCCGCGGGCGACAGCTAGTAATAGATATAAACTTATATATAAATTAATATAGATGTCATTTATTTCTCCAGGAACTAATAGAAATGTAAAATTACATTTAATTACACAAATGGACTTTTTTAACTCTATAAAAAGTTTCATTGCACACATTAAAACATTGATTGTATTCTGCATATGTGACAATGGCCTATTGTTGAATGGATCTCATATTTTTTCCACTAAAATGCTGCAAAGCCGCGATGGAATCACGCCATCGCCAGCAGCAGTGACGGTAATTGAAGGGGAACTCTAAAGCCTGGTGTAAACGAGTAAAGTAAACGATACAGTCCACTAGCGTACTACTCTACTGGTTCAAAGTCCTTTAACTGGTTTAGTAGTTACTTTTTAACCTGAATTCATAATTTTTGAAGAGAGTAATTAGTATTAGAAACGGAATACGTACGTGGAACTGATAGAACACTATGAACACTCATCCATAAAGTACCGATGCGCGAGTAGGTAGTCGGTGACGTTTGAGCAGGGTTGAGATGATTTAAATCATGTGATTTTAATCAGTGATTTAAATCGTGATTTAAATCTAATGATTTTTTTATAAAAATCGTTGATTTTAATCAATAAGTTTAAAAAAAATAAATTAAAGAACGACTTAAGACTTAAGTGCCAATAACCATAAGGTATATTTTCTTGTGTATTGTCACAAAAAAATCTAAACGTTTTAGGGAATTTCCCCGACACAAATTCTGGTGCACATGTGCGTGCAGTGCTATTGTTGAAGTGTTTAAAAAAATCGGGTATTGTTTTCTCCGAAATACATTGGCTATTTTGATGTATTTGTGATTGATTAATGAAAGCGTGCATACGAATGGTCACCTACAAAAAAATGGCTGAAATAAGATGCTGTATGTATGGATTCATTTAAGGAAAAAACGTCTGTTTGATGATGAGCAAGTTATAAATAAAAACAGTTCCCACTGATTGGTGGTTAGCAATGCACAGCACAATATAAAAAATGCATTACTCATAAAGAATAAGAGATATGTAAAAACATCAAAAAAATCTGATTTAAATCAAATAAATCTGATTTAAATCAAATTAATCCGACTTTTTTGATTTTTTTTAAAAAGTCATGATTTTTATCAACCCTGCGTTTGAGGTAGAGTATACGCAGGATGGAGAAGGCAACTGGTAGAGTAACTTGCCCACGATGATAGCTACTCGACTCTTCCTTATTTAAGTACTCTATTTTACCAATACAAGATATAGAAGAAGTAAGGAAGTTAGCACAATATCGTACTACTAAACGGTTTACTCTACCCGTGTACACCAGGCTTAAGTTTGTGAGGGAAAGCAACAGGTCACGGACTAACAGCCGATAAAGATAAACAAAACGAAAGTGATCTAACTGCGATAACAACTCAACTTCGCCAAGTTATTTTGTTCGAAGAAACATTTGACATTGTAAAGCGCGATACGGTGTAATGTAGTTTAGTAGGTTTCAATATGTTGGTATACCTAACTGTTATTCCCAGAAGTAATGATAACAGCCTATATAACAATGTGTGTAGGGAGTAGGGAGATAATTATGACATCCATAATTGTTATGTATGTATGTACTCGTATGTAATAAACAGGCTGTATTGATTAAGTTGTATTTTGATACCTGTACTGTAAAGGATAATATTTTTTAATAAGATAACTATCTACATATATCATCAAGTTTAACATAATAACGTAACCAATAAAAGAAGTAATGGGCTAGACAATGAGCAGCGCAGTCCCAAGAGTTGGAATGATGCAACCATGTGACCAATAGACGGCATTGACGGGTCCACTGCGATCCTCAGCTATTTGTTACACAAATGCACCAAGGGTTATAGATTTCTACAAGACAGAACCACCTACTCATTTTAGCAGTACAAAACAAAATGTGTGCTCTGGACTTCGTTCGATCTTCCCAGAAATCGCTATTATTGTTTTAGTTTTATTGATTATATTCAACCTCATCACCACCTACATAAGAATGTTTTACGCAATTACCATCACTGACGTACTTACATGTGAATGTACAATATTTAATTATACTTGCAACTAAGACAATGGTGAGTTACTGGGAATTACCAGAAGCAGGAAAAGTGTAAGTTCCATAATTTGATAAATATGGGAATATAAAGAACTGAGTAGGATAGAGTAGGAAAGTTATTTTCCTGCTTTTAAAATGCTATCTGCGACCGGGGTTCCTGTGGGAAATTTGGGATTAAAAGTGTCCAAATGTCATCCAGGTTTCATTCAATCTGTACCACACATCGAAAACCCCTCGAATACCGTCCAGTTTTAAAAAAAGTTCAAATATCCAAACAATAGTGGTATTCAACAACCAGCGCCAAATTACAAAAGTATTTTGTAGTTTCATATATCTGAGACTGGTTTGAGATACAGGCCTCTGAATACAGGAAGGTCGCAAGATCTCGTATGAAGCCTCTCTGCGCACTTGTGGGCGGAGTGTGACGTCTTTCCTACAGCGTCATTACTGTACTATATCCAGGGCGTCGCCACACAGGTGTCTGATAACTTATCACGACCAACATCAGGGGCGTTGATAGTGGAATCAATCTGACATCGGCAATAGACATCATCGGCCAATGGACTACTATTATTATCGTTCAGTTAGTATCCCATAACATTAGTCTTGAACTTACTTTGAAGCTAAGTCAATCTGTGTGGTCGGTCCGTATAAAAAAATATATTATGGTTATGATATGACACACTATAAAATCAAAGCTAACAATATTGTACAAAGAAGTCGAATAGCATTTTTTTAAATGCAACAGGATAAACTGAGAAGGGAAAACTTAGTATCATGTTTATCGTTCGTTATATATTCTGCCGAACAAAATTCTTGGTAATACTGATTCAAATTAATAATGATCTTTAATTTTATGAGAGGAATAAGCTGTACAGTTTATAAATAAAATATAGCAATATCGATTGAAATATATTATCATCATTGACAGGCTGTGTGGGCTTTGTCCGAGACACAGATTCAATGCTAGACTGACCTCAAACGTCCTTAGCTGTCATATAATTGTTACCCATTAAAATGGAAACTTAACAATAGCCTCTATTAACTGACAGTTAATTTATCAAATTTATTTTTAAAGCTTATTTAAAAAAAATTGCTCCTTAGATAAAACTTTGGCAAAGTATATGAACCACTAATGTAGCGTCGGTGTTGCGTTACTTTATTTGTTTTTAAAGTGCCCTAATTTCACGGTCTAATTTATTTAAGCATTTAGTTGTTACCTTATGCTTGGTTTACTAATATACCAAATATCACTAATCCGAATAAGGTATATTTTTTTCTCTAGCTATTTAAGCCTCCCCTAAAACCCTCCACTTATCTGTGTCCTTCGTCTTTTCCTTTTCTTTTTTTTAATAACAAATATTTTTAGTAATCAATTCTTTTAGTAAACTTTGTCGTTCTGAAAGTGATGTTGTGTAACTCGTTAGCCTCGGTCTATTGTCTTACTAAACAAAGGCAGCACTTAGTAAACAAACTATCACTCACAGATGGCTATGACAAAATTACAGAAAATAAAGCCTAGATTTGTATGCGTGAAAACTGAGACCTGTGTTTCTTTTGCTAATGGATGTGGCCGACACAGAATTGTATTGTTTAGTTGATTTTATGGTCTAGCTATTTGTTTTGTTACTAAAAGTTTGAGTTAAATAATTACATTAAATAGTTACAGCAAAATTACGTTTACTCAAAGAATTAATATAGCACTGACGTAGTTCTATGTCAGATGGATACAAAATTAATCGTTTGTCTCAGTATGATGATGTAATTTCGTCACCTAATGGTTGAGGGCTCCAACAAGGTAAATACCTTTATGAGTCACCTACTAAAACGGACTATCACTGTTTGTACAGCACTTTACTACCCATGGGCCATTCTCCCCAACCAAGTGTTGCGTGGAAAAAGACTTGAGTCGATACTAACATTTATATGACATCATTGAATCGAGTGGTCACTGACTCACAAGACAATTCAGCACTTAAAAATTACAGACTTTACGAAACGAGAAATAATGCTATACTTTCGGACGTATTATGTAGCCTACATTTACATTTAGGATAATTTATAAGCAGACATGAATGTAACCACACGATTACAATATAATGATTCACATAACAATATTCAGAAAAACTTAAAGAGGCACATATTTCACGATTACAATATTAACGTGCAGCAATCGGCAACATTACAAAACCGGTGTTGTGTAACAATTAACATGTTACATTTTATCTGAAAACGCGAACTAAACGAACAACATTTGTAGAGCAGCGTCAGTCATTCACGCGTGAAAAATATGTACAGTCGACAAGATGTCAAATTAACCTGCTCGGACCTCTATACAAGTGTACAAGCGACGAATTTGCTATGAATTTGAAAGGTGCTTTGACCGTACACGTCTCGTGCATGTGCGTAATTCTAGACAACTTTCTCCGAGATAAAAATGATTAATGAGTCGTGTGTTCTATGGGTTAGTAGGCTCTGTGTGTCGTCACGTCTGTGACTTGGCGAATCTATGGCACATCAAGGCGAAGGTCAAGTGAACATTCACCATCGACCTCAGTTGGAATGCGCTAGATACGCTAAAGATCCGGCAATTAATCTTATGCTCGAGGATACGGAATAAGGTCTTTGTCAATACAGAATTCAGCCTCGATTTGTTGATGAGAAGATCACCTTAATCTAGAGATAATTGATGAAAAGAGAAGGGAATTATTAGGTAGGTAACAATAGCAAAGTTGATGATATCAATCAAGTTTAAACACCTTATCTATATCATCCTAATCAGTATGATTTAGGTAACGACTAAATGAACGGGACAAAAATAAATATAGAATGAAAATAGAATAGATTCTATTTCCAGACCAGTCACCCTATTGCCGTGTATAGATAGGATTTAGTGAGGTAGGAGGTCAGTTTTATCTGCCCCCGACTGTACATTGTATTGTACAGTCACGACGCCGCTATCACAGCTATATTGCTGATGTAATTAAAAACAAATATCATATTCAAAGCCAATCACGTGTTAAACTTATCCCTTTACACTGTAATTAGTTTGAAATTACTTCAAATTTAATTGACAGACACTTCCAAAGCGAGGAAAACAATGTCGGGCTATTTCCCTGACACAGTTCCCAGGCTTACAGGGACTATGATAATTAGCATTAGAACTAGGGCAAACGTATTGGGAGACCCTGCCCTTGTCCAACAGTTGGTGTGGCATATGACAGCCAGTCGGCGGCAGCGCAGCCAGTGATCGATCAAGGTTCTCAAGTTCATGTTTTATGCAATTGGCATGTGATACGGCAATGCAGAAAAGTGCAAAATTGTCTGTTATTATGTAAAGTGGTGGAATTACTAGCACACGGCCTTTCACTTGCATAACCTACCAATTTGATATATGTCGTAAAACGAAAAATATATCCTGAATAAATCGGATTACTTTCGCATTACCAAGTAAAATGAGATTAAAATATGCAAATAGTTTCCGTAATATTAACATTTTCATGGAATAAATTGTTGTACGATTTTTTCAGTGACGTGGTCTAATCTTCCAGCGTGCAGCCAACTTCAGGGAATAAAAATTAGCAGTTAGCACGCTTTATATGCTTATTTATGAGATATAGCAGTAGTTGTCGTGTAGGTGTGTTTCGCACGCATTGGCCTTGATTCGGCGTTTACGCAGCCGGGTCATGTCATGCGACACACTTCTCAGGCAGGTACGAAAACCGGAAGATCTAGGCCAGATTTTGTAGTCTGTTTAAATCTATTCGAAGGGTTTAAACAAGCATTTATTTTAACTTTTTAAGCATTTTCCTACTCGTAAATGTAAAAGAAAATCCCAAAATATGAATTAACTCGACAAAATGGCATACAAATAGAGGCATATGGTGAGTAGTGGTTGTACTATTATGTATTCTGTGGTAGAGGGCAGTAAAAAAGGGCTGAGATAATGGAATATTTTCACATTACTCGAAGGATATCTTCCGCAAATAGACCATTAGGATCTTCACTAGAGCTCACCCTTCTCATACCTCAGACAAAGCTTTGGGGATAATTTGGCTATGAAACTGTTCTTTTAATCTAAATATAATTTTAAATCTATTCAAAAAGGCATGTCAAGTTGTCTTCGACACTAATTGGTCCAGCATTCGATATAAAATCGCTTTTGCCTTGGAGCAGGTTGCTGTGTAGGAAGGTAATGTGAAGTTTACTCACATCACTCATCGAATTGAGCCTCGATTGGAACTTAATGACATTTTAACGATTAGTTTGCGGTTTGAGTTCCGATTCAGTCGAACACTTTATTAATTTCCGTTTATCGATTTTTTGTATTTACCAACCAAAATAAGCAATCATTGGATCGACAGCTACATTGATTGCAGGATTTGTATTGTAGGTCAAGTGATACTCCCTGTTAGCGAGCAGAGCAATGAGATTGAAAGTGTTAATAAAATAAACAAATACATATGACATAGCATTTCTGCTTTCGTTTTGCATGCCCTTGGCCTTAAGATATGTAGGACTAAGGTTTAATTCTTTTTATTCATCTTGTCCCGCCGCTGGGCAAAGGTCTCCCCCAAAAAAAAATCATAATCACATATTTAAGAACTACGTTCTTGTCGGTGGAGCATCCTCCATTTTCATCTATTTTCCGCCATCGATTTAACTTCCCTATACGAAACAACCCTTGCCTTCTCTTTTATTTGGTCTATAAATGCCCTTCTTGGCTTTCCTTTTCCTCTCCTAGCTTCGACTTTTCCTAAAAAAATTATTTGACTAAAATTAATTTGTGCTTGGCGACACACGTCAAGACATCATCATGTGAAATGTGATAACCTAGGTTTTACAACCCGCGTGACTCAAATGGAATAAACCTAAATCCACCAAACAAACATCTGGAGAATTAACCATTAACTTTAATTAAAATTGCTAGAATTCCCTAAAACACTCGCACGTAGACGCCCCGCTGTGCTCTATTACTAATAACACTTATAAGGAAAAGATAGAGACGGAAATATAAGATGAATTTATAAAAAATAAACCTTCATTATAAATCCGATATAGATTTCCTGTTACAATTAGCGACGATAAATAAAAATCTATGATCAAACGTAATGTAACGCCGAGTCTGCCTGTACCGTTATCTATTCGCTTTCTTTTCCGACGCGTGCCGGTGGCCGGAGAAACCGTCGACATGTATGCCGAATGACTCGATCCGATGCAGATCCGTGAAGATCGAGTATCTTTCATGTCGCACGTGCTCACAATGCCATTATTCCTATTTATCCTATAACCATTTTTTCAAACTGCAACGTCTGCAGACGTTAACAACAGCCTTATGTACACTAATAACAGATTTATGAGAAATTGCGAGAAAAACATGTTTAGAAGATCCTCCAGCACGTTGTGGATCTGTCCAATCTATGACTCATCTCTTGTCTTGTCCCGGTTGTCTTCTTGGACTTCTTGTTGGACCTCGTTTTGAGAAATTAACGTGCCTCTAACCGCCATACTGAACAAAATTAAAATTTTAAAACGATAAAGGTCGTCGTATCGTTTCGGAACTAGAAAAGAATTTTAAACTGTGGTTTCGATATATTTCATTCGTATTTGAGTCACTGTAACTATAAATCTGTGATCTACAGGTCAGGTTAGGAACGCTACTTACTATAGTTATTTTGTAACACTAATGATATTGATTAGTGATTAGACTAGTTATTATTTTTATAGTACATATCATTTTACATTTTATATATTTTAATTTGAACACTTGAACGCGATAAGAAGGGCAAATGACTTATCTGATAAAAGATGCGAGCGTCGTAATCGTTACCAATCTGTACTGTCGTCATTTCTAATGAATGAGCGTTGAAAGGTAACTGAAGATAAAGGCTCACGATCTTATCTGCCAGTAGCACGAGCACGAAGAGACAAGACACTAGAGATAAACCAAAATAGCGTGACTTATGTGGATGACAAGTGGAGTACTAAGTCTAGTGGAGTTAGAGATAAAAACAATAGAGAAGATTGGCTAATATTAGGTTGTAACCGTTCATCTATTCGTCACTAAATACTGTCAAACTATAATGCAACCATTACAGGCAAGCAGACAACATAACTCAGCAAAGGGCCATACAAAATTGTCTAAACATGACAACAGGGATTCAGGAACGACAAGAGTGCCCCGGCATTGGCTGGCAATCGCAATGAGGTCGCGTGTAACAAGCCACTTATGTCAGAAACTGTCTTCCTCTTCACACCATTATGGAAGTGAGGGCGCCGACACATACATAGTAGCTTTATCTATTCCGTTGAATCTTTTAAGAAAAATATCAGCAACTTCTGGCTACTAGTTCACTATCTTAAAGCTTCCATTTTCTATTCATCTTGGAAACGTTACTTCAAAATAGTTTGATTGTTCTTTATAGGAGGAGAGAAGTATATCTAAGTTAGATGGAAAAATCATTGGACGTCAATACAAGAACAACTATTGTTTGAAACTTTCTACTACTGCCTGTCAGTGAGCTGATATGTCAACTTAGATGAATGAAATTGGCACTAGGGCCATCATTACGGTATAAAATTTAAATATTTTTTCGGATAAATGCTCTGCATTCAGCCAAGTTGTAGTAAGTGTAGAAAGGAAAGGAAACTAACAACCGGAATAAGACACGACACTTGGTTTCCACTGTAAAAAATCAGAGTGCATACCACGTCAAAACAATGGAAAAGTCGTGTACAGTTAGGTAAATGTACTGTGATAACATTGTCAATGGTTGAAGAGTTTCGTTAAACGCATTTTAGCGGAATAGGGGACCGGACAACTTTTTTTTTTTGATGCTTCTTTGAAATACCTCACATTAATAGAATCATCCGTAAAAGAATCACATCCATAACCAAAGTATTTTCCAAGACATAGCCAAAAACAATTCACATTTTCAAGCGATTTTTGGACGATACCAAAACGCCCCTAACTAAACGTACATTCATGTGACGTCACGCGTAGAAAATGGACTTTCCCTAAAAGTTTGAACTCGAATAAATTAGCTCTGGAGAATAAACTCGTGCTGAAAAGTCGCAAAATGGGTTTAATTACATGTATTCTATCATAAAATTACATATTTTTAACAATTCTCATACCTAGGCCGGTCCCCTATTACCACAGACATAATATTATGTCTGTGGGAATAACTATTTAAAATCTTTGGGGATGTGTGCGTATTGTAAAAATAGTAACTACGTAACGTACTTGTAAAATGGATGACACATTACAAATCTCACAAACATTTATCAACAATTGATCTGTGATGTAATCTCTAAACATTTGCAATGTTTTGACAACTATATTATTTTACAAACATCGTGTAACTATGCGGGTATTAAGTGTGTAGTGTGTACTAATTCAGTCAGCTCATGAATATTCAGAAATCCGTGAGCGTTTAGCGTTAACCTAGCTGATATGTCCTCCACATTGATTTGCCAGTTCAATGTTAATTGGCATCATTTCCTTTAAAAAGGTCGGTAGTTGGATTTGATTGGGGGGTATTAGAACGATCGAAGTTTATGTATGTCGCTAATTCGCTATAGCAGTTGCTAAATGTGATTATCAAGAAACGTTGTCAGTATCAGGAAGTGAATGTTTGAGCGTTGGCGATCTCGCGGCCTCGGCCGACTGCACCTCCGGCAAAAACCGCTCCGTGCCTTGGTGGAGCCTCGTCCCGAGAGATGCATTGTTCAGTAGACGCTAGGGCCTCTGACTGCCTTGAAGACTAAACTAGTTCCGACTTCTATTGTATGCTTGCAACTCTGCCATCTTATTCCTGCACATTGTTGTCTAATTGGAAATGTAGGCTGATTGAGAATCTCATCACATGAAGATGTCTTATCGTATAAATCCTGCTTTCATGAAGTTTCATGGTTATTTTCCAGTAGATCGTTAATCGCTTGATCGGCTTCACAAGTTTCGCGATACTCTATTCGGACTTGTTATAAATTCTGAGCTTTGTCAATTTTTTATGGCACCATATCACCTTGCTATCATTTATAATCTTGCTCGGATAGTTATCACAGTAATCTTTATGTTATTTTCAACAGTAAAGATTCACGGCCAATTTTTTACGCGTGATTCAGAGTACGTTGCTCGCATACCATATCATACAACTGTACGAGACCGCTGGAATAGTTTGTGATGCAGATATCTCAGAAATCGGAGAACGTAGACCTCTAAGCGGTAGTAACAGCGACGAATTCGCAATGAATTTGGATATACGTATCTACGGAACTATTGGGAACCAATAAAAAATATTTTGTCAGGTACAGGCTAAAACTGAAAAAATTTAATTGCGTTTAAGACTCGCCGATCACACAGATCATAATACAAATAACGTTACATCATCGCCGAATTTCTTAACAAGTAACAATTACACTTCAATTGAAGAGTGCGTATAAATCGGCGTAGCTTTATTAAAATATTTACTTTTAAATTGACAAACTGATACAGATGTGATTTAACAAGCTGAATGATCGTCGAAGGCCTCTGTGAAAATGACGACATCGAACTAATAAACGAGATTGCCCGGCTGTTTACGAGCAGAACCAAGTATTGGCAATAATGATTTCGCTTCTCCAGCGACCTTGCTTATACCACTTTTGGATCTCTTGCAAACAAAAATGCAATGACTAAATGGATTTTAATATGGATTTTTTTAATATTTAGAACTTAAGATGAAAAATTTGTTCATAAAAATAGTAATTCTGGAAATGATATAAAGAACTAGATACGAATGAAATGATATTTAAATCTAAATTGAAGTTAATGTAACGCATAATGTTCACTTCACCTTTATGATGAAGGTAACGGCTTTCTTGTACATGTTGTTAAATGAACATCAATGAGCATTTAAAACTCGTCAGTCATATCCAATTCGTGGTCAGTACTGTAAATTCATAAGTTAAAACATCTATTCCATCTCCGGGAATCGACTATAAAACCATTGGCTTTCCTCCAATCTTTGGCATGACCTCTAGTACTGGAACTATCTGCATGCAGTTGTGCATGCGAAATGAGAATGGGGACAGACACCTCGTGCATTTGCGCGGAAGCGTCAAACATCATATTACACTATATCGTCCCATTTGCTATTTCAGTACAAAATAAAATAGCATGTCTAAGTATGATAAATACATTTATTTCATCAAAATGGCAGCGTATAATATGTTATTAAGTACATTAAATCATATTTTTCCTTTAAAACTAACCACAGATGTAGTTTTAAAGTTAATGCTTTTAATTATTTGGTAATAATTTCGCATTTTATATGTTTTCCTTTTAACCTAAAACTCGCCCCTTTAGTTAATTTGTAGAACATAGTTTTTTAATGACGGGTCGGGTGACGGACGCGGAGAGCAGAAGTAGAAATATTTTAGTATGGAAATCACACGTAACGTAACGGCAAGCGCAGCGTAAGTGATAATTTAAAAAATTGTGAAATTTCGGTATCAGTTAATGATGTATGTTCAGTTCAACGTAATCTTTATTATTGCTCTGTAAAAAGGCCGATTATGATCCACAGAGAGAAGAGGATAAAACAGATATATATAAAACAGAAAAAAATGCTCAGTCACTATGAGTTGATGATTGTCGAACCGGTCCAATCAGATCAATGAAAGGGGAAACCAATCTCAATGTCACAATGCAAGATCATGGTCACTTAAGACTCAAGACTCACAGACATTTTTAATAGACGTCAATTAGAGTTTATTATTCGATATGTTGTCTGATATTTTGGAAGCGGGCAGCATTGAGCTTAAGATTTCATCTGATTTCCTGTCCAAGTGCTGATCCGCATCGTGGATTTTGTGACTGAACTTGAACTATACTTAATAATTATGTTTTTATTCTTTGTTGGGTTAAATTTTACTTATTGTGATTATAGCTATTCTTCATAACATTTTCTTTTCCCGATTCACATTGTCACTTGTGTCTTTCAAAAGAAACAGTGATGGCTTAATTCGTTTAAGGTGATAAAAATTATAGAAAAACAGTTTTTACAAATGTACTTTATGTATCTCCAATGCGATAGCTCATTGCAAATTATGTACTCATCAAATTGAATATAAAAAAATCTCATCAAAAAGACAGATAAGACCTTGTTGCTTGTAATGTTATTATAATCATGTTACTATCTGATACGAAAATTACCAATATTATACATACAATCTTAAATCACTAGTCATTAATTACAAACCTCTTCAATTGGATGTCTTTACTACTGTCTTTAACAAAGGTAAAGACAGTAATCCAATATAAGGCTTATGCAAAGAAGTAAGTGTAAAGACCTAAACGAACATTCTCTAGAACTGATCCAATCCAATTATAGCTTCGAATACGTCAATTGTAGATACCTCATTAAAATGATCGTGGAAACAGAACCACTTATCACCTAATTTGGATTTAGGAGCTTTGTCTAATGTTAATAAATATATCAATGGTATACACGTCTGGTAGCAATGGGAAAATTGTGTTGAATCAAGGTATTTGTGATAAGTCATTGGTTTCCAATTTCCATTGAAGTGACGAAGCTCGGAGGGCTCCAAAGAAGGGATGCAGTGATCTGCATCCCTTCTTTTCCCGATGAACACAATTTTCCCGATGGAAAGCTTCCCGAAGGATTTCCTGATGGAAAGAGTGGAGAACTTTATTATCGAAAGCCTTTTCTTTTTAGGTCGATGTAACACTAAACGACATAAAAAACCAAGAGAGATGATTATTAACAATTTGCCTACAAACGTTATGACGACGTAATGAGCCAAATAGCCCAAGAGTTGTTGTCGCACACGCTAACTGCATCGATCAGCGTTGACCGTGCATTCACGGCACGCTTTGCAGCCATGAATATTCTATCGTCAATCCACGTTGCTACGTCACGATTGCTCCAATAACAAGCGGCAACTTCAATATTCAAATCAAAGATTCTAAAGTTGCTTTTCCAATAGAGATGAAAAAGTAGATCTAAAAGCGATGTGAAAAAAACTTCTACAGAAAGGAATACTTTGTTTTGGAAGAATACTACTGATACTATATCGATCATTATTTCCCTTGTACATCCCTCGTCTATCTCGTAAAACTATGACAAAAAAACTTTTAGTGTACCTAATACATTTGTATCTCTTTAGAAACTAGGCCCATAAAGAAAATGGATTCATTCGTCGACATCTACTAATCATTTTTTAAAATTACAATTGGTCAATTGAAAGTTCATTTAAAACAACAAAGTACAAATCAACTTTAAACTAGCGAGAAAAATCGATTGCTCCACTTAACTCATTAAAACTTTGGCACAGACTTGTTCCAATAAATAATTCTGTGCACAAAGAACCTACAGACTACATTGGTTTATTGGTATTTAGACTGAAGTTGACAAAGACTTTTTTGTTCCTATCACGTGGCAGAACAGAGCGATGCATTTTGAATGCGAATCGATTGTGAACAACCAAAATAAATCGAGGCAATGTAACAATAATACAAGCGTCGAAAACTGGACTGTTGATAGAAGGGCTTCTTGGAAACACGAATGTTTTATTTTGTTTTCGATCAGGGCCGCGACGTAACTAAAATGTGAAGATACCGACAGAACAAAGAAAAGCTGAACATCAATTAGAGAATCTTGAAGAAAACAGAATTCTTTTTAGTATAAGAGATTAAACAAATTGCTCAATTTATCATAATACACAAACATTTAGATGTTTTGTTCGCAGTGGTACCTATAGTCAGTGGTGTCCTAATTGTCAAACTTTAAGGAGACGGGTCATCGGCAGAAGTAATGTCTTTGACTCCAGATAATAATTGTCTCCTTAACATGGCAAAGGCAAATTAAAATAAGTGTATTTTAATTACTTCTTAAACCTCATAATATCCAGCACAGTTTAAAGAAATATTTACCAAAACTTGTTATTATTAAAATCAATACCGTGTAATATTAGATCATTAAATGATTAGAAAAGATAATTATCGTTTTAATTACGCTGTAAATAAATGCAAGGAATTTTTAAAAATATCTATTGTTATAAGCGCCTGGTATACTAATCATAGTTCATTTATCATAATGTGCCGACCATTTTCCATATAGGCAGTATGCTGCCTGCGCGGGAAGATATTGTTTAGAAGAGCAGTGATTAGCGCTAGTAGCGAGTTAGAACAATTAGCGAGTCACTCGGCACTAGTACTAATTAGCTACGAATACGGTTACGTAGCAGGAAATAT
Source organism: Ephestia elutella (assembly GCA_018467065.1). Classification (NCBI taxonomy): domain Eukaryota; kingdom Metazoa; phylum Arthropoda; class Insecta; order Lepidoptera; family Pyralidae; genus Ephestia; species Ephestia elutella. The sequence goes on from JAEMBS010000478.1 coordinate 23,597, forward strand.
CGGCACTTCTCTAACAAGCCGTGGCTGCGGTTGCCACTCATAACAGGATGATTTATCTGTTCAACTGTCTGATAAGTGTTTCTAAGGCATTTCTCTACACCTCACAGACAGCCATTAAGTCGCCCCCAAATAGTCCCCGATAATTGATATTGCGTTAATAGATGCTGTTGCGGAAATACAGTCAACTGCATGCTAATCAAGTCCCCTTGCATGGAACTTAATAGTAGTGGCGAAATTTTGCAATAAAGGATAAGTCGACGTGATTTTGACTGTACCAGACCCCAAGTCATGCCCAGCCGTGCAATCGCCATAAGTAAATTCATACGAAACGCAACTGAACCGCGATCGTTACGCCATTTTTTAGATGATTCAGTATCGCGGTAATATTTTGACAGCTGCTTGAACCGAAGCAAGATCGTAGATCAACCGAACCGTTGTCAAAATAAAAAGTTCCAAAGAGGCTGCTTTTTTTCGATCGTTGCTTAAACGTTGAGGTGTTTTGTGGAAAATCTATCACTTCCAATATTATTTTCATGGAAATAGCTAATGAATTTGATGTGGCAAAAGCTCGGGCCACAGGAAAACATGAGAATCAGTGAGAATATTAGTGATCGTATTTAGACAAAATGCTTTCACATAGTATAAAGACACAAGTCATTCGAACCATCACAAGCTGCAGCTGCTCGTGAGAACGGACAAAAGGAGCCAGTGGCAGCAACGCAGCATGCCGGCGGCCAGAGGTGTCCTTCAGCTGGAATTAGGACGCGCACGAAGATGCTCTCATAAATCGTTTGTGGTCAAATACGGGCAAGAGCGGTGCACAATTAAAGACATTTTTACATTAGTTTAGCTATTTAATAGTGAATTTTGATTACAACAATAATCTATACAAGTACCTACCTAGTTAAGTCCTTCAATGTGTTTACTTATGTATGCTTGAACATATTAAAATTTTGTAACGCCGGCCAGTTACTGTGTGCCCAGCCAAGCCAAGCCAAGCTAACCTGTGATACCAGACAATCACAAGGTCCTAGCCAACGCCAAGGTGACACATGCCAATTCCATAGAAAAACCCGAGTCCGAGCAGCGGGCCCTATGAATAGCTGCGGGTCCTTTTTTTGGGAGTCTATTCTCCTTCTTCTATGTTATTTAAAATTCAATTCTATGTAATTAGAATAGGAAAATCTGTGTGTGTTTGTGTGTGCTAAATAGACTGCTTTGTTTGCAAAAGTACTTTTATTTATCCTCTTTTGATGCAATTGATAAGTTTTTTGTATAACATTTTTATGGCTATTTTGCAAGTGACTCACTACCACAATATAACATTTTTTTTAAAATTTATGTTTTAGATTAGGTTTTTTTAATTGTGGAAAACTTGCAAAAATTTTTTCCAAATAGTAAGTA
>JAEMBS010000479.1:0-25000 GCA_018467065.1 Ephestia elutella
TTTTGTTGCACAAATAACATATCTTCTTCTTCTCTCAGCCGAAAGACGTCCACTGTTGGACAAAGGCCTCCCCCAAGGATTTCATTCTTGGAGGGTTTTGCCGTAATCGCCACGCTTGGCAGGCGGGTTGGCGATCGCAGTGTGATGGCATAGTACGCGGAAAGATGCTGCTGCCCATCCTCCGGTGTTTGATCCCTTAGTCGCCTCTTACGACACCCACGGGAAGAGATGGGTTGGTGCTATTCTAGGGCCACACCACAGGCCATACAAATAACATATACATACATATAACCAATAGGTACCATGCATTTCTGACGACTGACGACCTCCGTGGCCTAACGGTCATCATGCCCCGGACGGCTACACCAGAGGTCCCGGGTTCGATCCACGGTCGGGTCAAGATGGAAAATAATCTTTTTCAGATTGACGTGGGTTTTGGATATTTATCTATATGTATTTGTTATAAAATATAGTATTGTTAAATTAGCATCCCGTAAAGTCTTGAACTTACGTTGGGGCTAACTCAATCTGTGTGATTTGTCCGTCTATATTTATTTTTATATTATTTTTTATATTATTTGAGGCAAAAAAGGCAGGTTTCAGTAATTTTTTTAGTGGTATTGACAAACCACAAAGACATGTTTCGGCTATTTTATGGGTAAAATATGAGAACTTTTTACTTTCTTTCCAGCATTGGTAGGTTGGTTTCAAAACTCTTTTTAGCCAGGGACACGGTAAAATATCGGTTATTTCGTGGAAGGGCTCGTGAGGTCTACTGTTCTGACAGAACCACTAGTAATTATATGGGTATAGTACTTAGTATAGTATAGTATAGTGGTTGAATGGTTTGGACGCCGGTAGTCGACAGGTTGAGGTTCAAATCCTACTCATGACTTATGACTTATCGATGTTGTATAAAAATACACAGATTAAAAGGTACAATGTCGCCTCGCTCTAGTTGGTACGTATAGGGGCTCATTGAGTTCATAGTATTTTTAAACTATTCAGCCTTGACTAGCACAGACTAGAACAGCTAAATTAGAAGCACTTCCTCTTACCCTGACGAGTTGAAATTTGGAAATTTTGATTCAGTAGTTTGACAATATTTATATGGCAAGCATGACCTGATAGTGTTTGGCTGGGATCCCAACGAGGGATATCCTCAACAGCACTGATACGATTTTAAAATTAAACGTTGATCTGATATCTTTTTTAATAACAATGAATAAAATTGAAAAATAAAGAATAAAGAATTTCAAATTAATATAATTGCAGACATGAAATTATACTACACTATTACTCGGTATAGTGGAAAAACAAATAATTTCATCAGATTATTATAGAACGTTAATGCTGGCTCTAATACTAGAATTATCTGATGTGGCATGCGATGTCGCATCGCTGAATATTGTCTTTATTCATTGTCATAGTATACCTATATAGATATTTATTTATGCACTAGCTCTCTTTTATAGTCATATTCATCATTTAACTGAGGGTCGGTGTCATTACGTGGAATGTAACACACGCAACAATTTTCTTGGCAATGTTTTGCCATTATGTTTGCCTTCTCGATGCCACACACTAGCTAAATCGTGAACTAGAGTGCAGGTGTCCTCACGATGTTTTCCTCGGCCAATTACTCTCCCCAGGGCGGCGCGCGCGCATGCAATCAGTATCCCATCAACAAAAGGCCACGGCTCCGAGAACGGACGCTTTCTATAGTTTCTCGGTTTCTCCTCACACGACCTGACTTACTTACAGTACAATACCATGTCTGGCTTCCTCAGTTTCAAGTTTATTTAGTTCTTAACATATACTAATAAAGCTGAAGTCGTGGCTCAGCTAATATAAGATACAACCACAGAATTTGGAATAATATATGGCAGATAGAAGTGGCATAGTGCATTATTTTGTCTCCGTTAAGAAATCTGGTCAATCCCATACATTTTATCGTTTTCGAACTTCGTTTTCGTTTTTTAACTCGTGATTTTGGCTAAGGGTCCTGAAGCTCTCTCTCTCTCTCTCTCTCAGCCTAAAGACGTCCACTGAAGCTCACACCTATCAAATTTTTATATCCATTTCAATTTGCTTTTTCAAGTATTTGTGCACACGTATACTTGTTTTTAGTAATACCCATTTTGTACGGGACCCTCGACGTGAGAACTGTAGTGTCAGAGGCCAAGATCCTCTTTTAGTTGTTGAGCTATCGCAGTAAGTACCCACGTGATTTTTCTTGAAAACTAAGTAAATTACCAGAACCACTACAAATTAACATTCACTTGGGACCATCACCTCGGGTGGAAGTCCTTGTACCAGATAATGTTTCGCAACAGTTCAACCTATACGAGTACCTACCTACTTAGAGAACCGCAATTTTCTTACTAAAATACGATATTTTTAATAAAAACACTAAGAAGACATAATATACTATGATTATGATTATGTATAATTAGTTTTTGACGTGAAAAAGTCTGTCTTTGAAGGCCAAGTTTCAATAAAAAAATTCTGATTTCTAAAGTCTCTTAGGGCCGGTCTCCATCAGAGCGGAGCGGAGAGGAGATGATTCTAACACCAATAGGATCTCATTAACGCAATTTTATTGGTTGGTTAGACTGTCTATTCAATATTCTATACTTTTACAAAGTTCAGTTGACTTTTAAACAAAATTGATAAAACTGAGTGACTTTTTTGACAGATTTATTAAAATTTTAGCTTAGTATTTTTTTGCCGACCTTACCACATTCACGTGTTGGATCCCGGCAATAATGTGCTCCGCGATCGCGAGACCAATTTGTGGACACCCACATGCAAGAAGGAACCAGTTTGCTAGTCTAGTCTAGCTCGCTAGTCCTATCTATCATAGATGAGCTAAGGCATTATAATTCTCTATGTTTATCACAGACTTATTCTGTGACGTTTATGTTTGAAATATTTTCAGTTGGCGAAAAATTTTGGGCAGAATTTCATTTCAATGGGCCAATTTACGCTTATTTTTACAAAGGAAATTTATTTTATACAATGCTTGTCAAACTATCATAAGCCTACTTTTAATATTTTTACTCCTAGTGCTATATTAAAAAGCAAATTTATAAAGCGTGGTTTTAGCTGGTGACGACTCTATGTGTTGTGTATCTAGGTATATCTAAAAAAGCGTGGATGACGGACACTCCCAGCACATTGAAAAAAAACTTGTATGACCATTCAGTGTATATTACATAAAGCGATCCACTGTGCAATTTGGCCAATGATTCAATCAGGGAGGGCGCGCCCCTCGCCGATCCATGTGTCCAGAGTTCCAGACCTCAGACCATACTTCTAGAAATGTCACTGGTTCATACACATTATAGTCAGTGCAGAAGAGCCTAACTAATTGCATAAAGAGGCGCGATCTTATTATCTTACGCATTTATTCTTATTTTGGCACAAACTATAAGTTCTCAAAATCAATCGTTTATTCAGAAGATAGAGACCTACATATTAATTTTAATTACCAGATTATACACGAAATACAAGAGACTGAAGAGGTAAAACAATCGGCTATGTAACGCTCTATCGGGTGAAGTCGGCTTGAGTCGATGCACCAGAACGACGAAGAGCTTTGATGAAGTTTTCACTTATAACGTGTGGTCTTGAGGACACACAATTTTTTTAAACCCCTAGGAATGTTGTTAGTGTTTTACAAATCACCTGTAGTCTTTAGTTCTTTAGTTATCTAAAACTGGGAGTAAATATAAGTTTATGAGTCCAAACTTATACAGATTAGGGCACCGTCGAAACCCTACATTGCGCATGGCACGACACGCACTTGACTAATTATTTTAAATTACGTAACGTTACGTAAAGTAATTGAGTTTAGACAAATTGAAATGATACGCGTTGATGTCTTTTGTTTGACCTAATTAATAAATTAATAAACGTCATAAAAAAGAATCATGTACACTATTTATATTTGAATGGTTGTTACTCAGTGCACTCTACTCGTGCAACATATGTCATTAAATATCGGATGGGATCGGGGCCCAGTTATAGATTATACAGGGTTACTGGTAATTAGATGCGAATCTCTCAGGGGGTTGTAGGTATAATGGGTTATCCAAAAGTTTACCATTTTCGAGATATTTGATATTTTAATGTTTTTTTTTCAATTAAGTTTCAATCTTTTTTTAAGAAAAAAGTATTCGTCAGAATCAATTTATTTTTACAGTTTATAAAGGGCGATAATGGAGCACTTATTATCAATCATAACATATCATAGAAATTCTTATCCAATTCGGAACAGGAGTACAAAACGTAACGAAAATGTGTGTTTTTTGCAACAAATTCCTTTTTAAAAGCAAATTTTCTCAAAATAATCACTAGTGTTTAATTATGCAGATTATTAGAAAAACATCTACATTTTATCAGATTATCACACTTCATTAACTGTGAAAATAAATTGATTCTGACGAATACTTTTTTCTTAAAAAACGATTGAAACTTAATAGGAAAAAAACATTAAAATATCAATTATCTCGAAAACGGTAAACTTTTGGATAACCCATTATAGGTTTAAATCAATTCAAATAACACTACCTACAACCCCCTGAGAGATTCGCATCTAATAACCAGTAACCCTGTATATGTTGTACTGCACTGGATGACTGAAACAAGATCATATCCCGCGTCCTTGAACCGGATCACAGCGTTCTATCTATATTACTTGTACTATTATGTATTCTGTATTTCTGTGTCTATGTATAGAGATAGAGCTAGTTGACGCCGCCGCCGCCGCCGCCGCCGCCGCCGCCGGTAGGAAACTTATTAGAACTTTAGAAGTTCAAAAAAAACCTTCAAAACAAATACGTCTTGTTTGTTTTCGATAGAATATTTTTTAAGTCAAAGCCAAAATACTTCATTGAAACTTGGACGTAAAAAACTTATTCAATATTCATATTTTATTAGAAAACTCAAAGCTACAAACTACTAGCGGAACGACTACTACTGAAAAAAATGCCTCAGAGCTCCGTTTTAAGAAATACAAAGCAGTGTGCCTTAACAGCATATATACACACGACATATATTGCCTTAACAGAGCCAGTGAAGCAACTGCTAAGTGTGTCAACTGTCCAGTTTCTACTTATTGGATTTCTATTGTCATGGCCACTCTAACAAGACGCCATAACTTACTTATTCTCTATTTTCTACAAAAGGGCTTTAGACTCTTCGTACACGTACGTACGTTCGTTCAGACGTACGTTCGTTCACACTAATATTTTAGAGCGTTTTTTCTGAGTCTATGATAAAGATGAAATGTTTGTATGTTTATGAGTTTGTAGGGGGTAAATGTCTGCCTATGAGCCTGTTACGCTTTCAATGTTAAATGCTGGACCATTTTTGATGAAATTGGATAAGGCCTGTTTGACCTCGGGTCTTTAACTATATAGTTTAAAAATAGGCTCTAGGCTAAATATACATAGGCGACTCGCACTTGTCCTCAGAATTGAATTTCAGATAAAATTAAAAACTTTTAACTATTCACGCATCGCTAACTAAATATTTACCATGAGCGGTTTCTACATAACACGATGGACTCGTCCATTTCATAATAACATCGTAAATATGCCAACTATTTGACGAAATCTCTTTCCTTACATCACATTTCACACACATGAACACATCTATATATATGTAAAATATATTATTTAAAAAAACCGTTTGTAAGTAATTCCAGGAAGTTGAAAAAACCGGTTTTATGTAACTATTAGTTCAGGGATTCATCCCTGAACGAAAAGTCTAATAAAGGGAGCAGGATCTTGCGAAAATTATCCCCGATATAAAAAAAAACCGGCCAAGTGCGAGTCAAACTCGCGCACCGAGGGTTCCGTACACGCAAAGCATCTTATATTATAGCCCTAACTAAAAGATCAACTAGTTTCAAAAACAAACTTAACTTTGCAGTTCGATCCCTAAAATTCATACTGAATCCAGCGCCATCCAAATGATAAAAAAAAATCCAAAAAAAAAGAACCGACTTCCATCATAAAACTTAAAATCATGAAATAACATACAGGCAGATTTATCAAAAAGAAAGAAAAATGTATTGGCTATGCCACCTACTGTACAAGGTGAAGTCGGTGCCAAATTAAAAAAATAAATAATCTAAATTAATATTAGAATCATGTAGTATAAATAAAATGCCTAACTAAACAATTACATAATATCCTTACTCCTGCGCTTGGCTCCGACTTCACCTCGTTCAGTAAGTGGCATGCCAATACATTTTTTTTCTTTTTGATAAATCTGCCTATATGTTATTTCATGATTTTAAGTTTTATGATGGAAGTCAGTTAATTTTTTTTTTTTTTTAATTTTTTTTATATTCTATTCAAATCTAAAGTTTGCTATAGCAAGTTCCTAGCAGTTGTGTGTTTGTTTACATTATTGCAAAGTAAATAATATCATCAATAAAACACGTCTTTAAATCAAGATCCGCAGTCTCCTCATCTCTGCACCTGAACATCCTCTGAAGAGTGGCTGCTAGCACAGGCGGCCACAATACCTTTAAGCGTTCCTGAGAAAAAAAGTTTGACAGACAGACGAACAGACGGACAACAAAGTGATCTTATAAAAGTTCCGTTTTTGCCTTTTGTGTATGGAACCCTAAAAATCACGTGTAGCCTACCTTTATTATTATCTAAATTGGATGGATAGTAATGTAACAAAGTCATTTTGCTAATTTTAACAGGGCATTTGTGAGTCCCTGACCTCTGAATCACAAACCATATTGTTGTGATAGTGAATTATGAGACAGGAGGTTAATTTTGTTTTTTTCCGGTTACACTGATTCGGGAGAAACATTTCCTTCATAATTGTGGTTGGGCAATCTCAATGAATCATCGCTTTAATCCGTGACATTTTCTTTGGCCCTTAATATCATTAAGTTTCATAACTAGTTACCAAAGAATTCCGGTATCTTGTTGGCAATATTATGCAGAGATTTTAATGCCTTCCATTTCATGCACTAGCTGGATATCATCAACCACGGTTCTTACTATAGGTTTACGAGATGTTTTCCTCACCGAAGTCATGTCATGAGTCAGACTGGTATGATTCAAACCTGGGAACTTTCGACCAAAGGCGGCTAGCTATCCCAAATGTTCCTCTTCCGCTATACCAACCAACATAATAAAGCCAACCAACAAATAAGAGTTGGTATAGCTATTTGTTTGATTGAACGCGCTTTTATCTTGAACTACAGGTAAAATCCTAGCTACATTCATTATAAAGGCTATCCGCTATCCTGAATTTCCGGGAGCGAAGCCAGTTAGTGTAGTATTACTATAAAAAATGTCAATTGATCGCCTGAAAGATTCGGTTTGCGTCGGGTATCAAATTCGCGTGGTGTGGTGTATGGTATGGTAGGTATGGCCGACGTGATTATCTTCTCAAATGGCCATTCAGCCACACAATAGATGTTGCCAGCCCCATTGTCAGCCCATCTACAGCCCGGCTGGATATCTAGACTGGGTTTTTGACCGATTTGAAAAAAGGAGGTTGTCAATTTAACGAATTTTCAAATTGTGTCGGAAAGGACATCATTCTTGTGTTTCTCTGTTGGGTTTTAGATTGAATTTCGTATGTCTATCCAAATTAATATATATTTTTTACGTAAAACATCTATTGACTGGCTTGACAGTAAAATCGACTCTAATGCCGTGACGGAAAATGGCATGATCGTGATCGCCACACATGCACGTTTGTTTTACATCTGTCGGCTAACTTTTTTAATTATTTAGGCATTTCAATAAAGGAAGTAGGTAACAATAATAATTTTCACCAAATTTTATTAATACAAATGCGAAAATTTTGGATCGGATTTTTAATAAATTTGGCACAAGACAGACCTATTTATCCCGAAAGTCCCAGGGGAGCGGAGCTCCGAGGCACTGCTAGTTACACCATAACTTACTTATTTGTTTACTAACAACGATAAATATAACAGTACGATACAAGAGTCGTTGTGTGTGTTTCATTCCATATAATGACCACGACCCTCAGTCATGAGGAAATATGACTAAAGACAGACGATACAAGAAAGATAGTAATAAACATTTTTAGCTTCTGTACTAATTGAACAACATTTCAGTGCGTCGTCGCTATAATTGAATGCCCACAACAGTTCGCCGCGTTGTTATAATTAAACAATAAAATATTCGAATTGAATGTCCAAATAGTCCAATTACATGAATTACATCTTGAACAGCCAATTACAACCAGTCTAGATCCAGACACGCACACTTCGGCCGCTCACCCACAAGATGAAAATCGCGTGATAGTGATGGTACAATTACTTTTGCAGTACCAGTAGAAGTATCTTTAAGCATCGGTGTTGGTAAATGCTGTTTAAAATAAAAATGTATAAGAATATAAGTCATCGAAATACAACATAGTGCTAGTACATAACATTTCGTCGGAGAAAGTTTGGTCAAATTAGGACCAAGTAAACCAATCAAGGCTCACTGCATGAGCACTTTATTTTGGGTAATTCATCAATACACGTCACGTGGCTTGGTGAAACTCAAAATTAATTTGCGTTCACCATGTTAATCAATCATTTGAAGGTATTTATCATAGAGAAGTCATAACAATAAATTGCAGGAACAAAAATATTTTGACAGATGGACCATGGATATTTATATCCCTTGGTATAAGTTGTTGGACATAGGTACGTAGTACTTATATTAATTCTGTGACAAAGTAGCGATTAGACAACGGGTCAAGAGCGGGAGGAAAACGGCTAACGTCGTCGTCGTCACCGAAAGAAACCTTTTTTCAGAGTGCCACATAGATTTTAGAATAAACTCGAAAGCCATTGAGAATTTGGGATTGAAAACGCATGGAACAGGTATTTTATACAACGATTTATTTAACTATTCCATGTGAAAACGTGAGTAAAAGTATGACGTGCCCATAGGAATTACTTCAGCTAATCTTATTTTTTATTCATTTCAAATCGATCGATTCAGTCGGCCAGGGCCAGCTGCCACCGCCGCCGATTATGGCCGTTTTAATCGACAGAACTTATATTTTTTTTATGAATTCACCACCATTTATCAAGGACCTGAGGAAGTTTTTTTTTATAACATAGGGCGGCAAACGAGCAAGCGGGTCACCTGATGGTAAGTAATCAAATATTATGATTACCTAAGTCAAATATTTGTTTCTAGTAGTAGCTCCAATTTATTAAATATATAATAAATTTGTCATCCGATATGCAAAATTTCAGTTGAATCAAAAAATGGCTGGTAAAAAACTTGTGTGATTGGCTAACAAGTTCTTGTAAATCTATGAAGTAAATATGAATACGATTTTTTTTTGATACGGCGCTGGGCGGCGGGCGGCGGCACGTGAATAAAAAACAAGACTATATTTATTATTATGTTGTATTTGTTAGGTACATTTTCCGATTTTCGCCGTGTTAGCATATTAAATGTTTAATAAAATGTCGACTAGTAAGGAAGAATATACCTATGTAAATTTAACTCTACCTGAAATCATTAACGAGGCGCGTAATGCAAGTAACAGTTTATTGCCTCCAAAATCAAACGTATCTAAGTATTTGGCGGCATACGAATGTTTTCTAAAGTGGAGGAATGACAAAAGGGCGTAATCGTTTTCCGATTATTAGATGTTAGGACCATATTTTTTTTTTACTCACAAGCGTGTTGAAAAACGTCGTACGATACACGTGTGCATTTGGTCATTACGCACGCACGGCTTTATTAGCGCGCTCGCCTTCGGCTCGCGCGCCAATATAGCCTCTTGTGCGTAATGACCAACTTTGCACACTTGTTTCGTAATGTACTATTTTGGTGCGGGGTTTCTATAAATCCGCAAGTCTCATCAAGATGATTTGATTATGATGCCCCAGGAGGAAGGAGAGAGAAGGTTCGTGTAGACCAGTGTCCCCAATTTTTTTGTCATACACCACTTTAAAAATTTTACCCCCTTTTTATGGCAACAAATAAAAGTTTATATACCTATAGTTTCATGGAGGGCTGACCATAATCAACCCTCCGTGACCCTGACTGTGATGGACAGTTTAGAATGATGATTGATTTGATAGCTTTTACTTTCGCGATTAAGATGCAAGTAGTGTGTAATTACGTTGTCCCATTTTCTAAAGAAGCGGTGTTTTTAATTATTCATTTGATGACGAGGAAAGGTAGAGTCACATAATTTCGAATGAATTAATTGCTTTTGCTATACATGTAATGTAGTAAATAGTATTACACGTTGACATGCAACATACATATTTATCAAAATAGATCACAATTAATGATTTTTTTTTATATAATGTAACAATTTTTTTTTTTAGTGATTTTAATATTAGAATTCATTATTCTCAGTTCACATATTTCGTTAGAAGCGATGTGCCTTAAAAATTAGAGTGTAGTAGTTTTAGTATTAAAAACAAGTGTACTACGTAACGTATGCAGAAATACGTATTTAGAACAAATTTAGTGTGTGCGAGTGAGCTAAGAGTTCAGAGTTATTTTTCAGAGTTCTAGAGAGAACCGTCTTTGCCGCTTCTATTAGGCTAACATTATTACAAGTTCTGTAGTGTAATATACTTAAGAAAAAGTTTCAGTTAGTATGTACCTTTTGTGTCAATAAATATATTTGTATTTAGAATAAATGTACTTACGTGGTTTATCGAAAGGATTATTTTTATGGGTTACTGTAAGTTTGTCATCACGAAGATTCTTCTGTATAATCAGTAATTAAACTATTTATTAGTTACCATATTCTATTTTTATTTTATTTTGTTTTCTTTGGAAAACCATCTCTCTCTCTCTCTCTCTCAGCCGAAAGACGTCCACTGCTGGACAAAGGCCTCCCCCAAGACCACCACCAAACCATACAGTTGGTTGGAAAACCATACAGTTTCATAACTAAATTACAAAATAACTTAAGTAACTACAAACACATTTAATAGGTTGTCGCATATAGATATCGAAACTTGCTTACTAATAACGTTAATACTATTTAAATAAACAAAAATATAACACTTAACTGTTAGAAAAAATGCACGAATAAATAAAATCTGTTGAAAAATTATTCTAAGAACAAACCAAATGATCCAAAAATAGTATATCTATACGTATACTTAAAAGTAAAAAATAAAAACGAAAGAAATAACTAGGTATTTAAATCACAGTTAGGGAACCTGATCGAACCACTTTCTGGCTAAGAAGTTCTTAAATTGGTTAATATGGTAACCGGTACATCGACAATCTTATTGAGAGCATCAGCAGCGCGGTAAAAGAACGCGGTAAAGAACGCGCTATGACTCAAAAGACAGTTTTCAAACGGTCAAAGTTTCTATCACTGAACATTTTTTGCAACGACTCGTCACCTGAATCGAGTCGGTATATCAAAATAAAATAAAAAATATCTCTTGACGTAATAATTTGGTAATTGTTACATTGTTACATACATACATGCAACAGACAGTGAATTTGCATGTGTAAGTAGTTCATATTGTTATAGTGAAAGTTGTAGGAAGTTCCGAATATACGAGCATATTACTCAGCTCAGCCATCAATTCACTTTTAGTCAGTACGAATATTTCTGCATAGATTACAAAAATACAATTTTTTCATTAGCAAATTTTACACATTCTTTCAATGACAAAAACAAACAAATAACGTATATCATAATCAATCAAGACCTAAATATCAACGCAACGTAAGTAGTTATTCCATAGTATTGTTTGCAAATTTTTTATAATTTATTCATGCCTTGACATTGACATCTATTAAATTCTTCAATTTTCATGTTTAGAAATATTTTTCATCTTAAATGTTGTAGTCTATTTCAATTGTTAAATAACGAGTTACAAAACTGTTTATTTTTAACTGACTGCAAAAAAGGAGGAAGTTATTCGGCTGCTTCTTTCCTTTACTCTGGCTGGAAGAGATTGCTGAATATATGAACAGAGCAATAAGTCCGCCTTTGTTCCATATCATTACGATATGTTGTATTGTTATGCATTATTTGTGTTTATGGGCAATAAAGTTTCGTTCTGTTTGTACATAGTTATGTTTATTTGTTCACTAAGAGATTTTGTCATTTTTTAAAGGCGTTTCACCCTGACATGGATAATCTCATCAAATCATGATTGCATGATCTGATGATCAAAGAGAAATACATCATCAGCCTTCCACTAACCTTCTCTCTAATTATGCTCTCTCTCTACTTTATCATGACATTTTGCTTACGCTGTCAGGGGCACAGGACATTGAACATAGTTCCTTGTAAAAATAGTGTTATAAACTTCAAATCCAATAGGTAGTCATCATCGTTATTGTAATCCAATCTAATCATCATTACATCAAATGACAGGTATCTAAAAAGGTCAGCCACTCGTACTAGTGCTGCATTAATGATGGTAATTTAAATTATTGAGTCCATTTTGTAACTTAAGTACAAGTACAACAATTGTTACTACAAAGGAACACAATTTTAATAAAATCAAACGCTATGGCAAGCGATAGATCGCATTGGATAATTAACCTGACGTTGCCAACACCACATACATACAATTAGGTGAATAATTATTTTGGTAACTTTGATCCAGACTTCTTCTTTTTGAATTGAAGGTAAATAAAGTCGTAACTCATAAGTCTATCAGGTAACGACAGAGCCACCATAGTGATATAATATGATGTTGGTCAAGATTGTGGTCAGAACAAACTCATCTTGTATATTTTAAAAAAAACCAGCGACCGCCGAGACTCGAGACTCGGGTGGGTTCATAGCAAGTTCATAAAGTACAATACAGTACCCATAGAGTCTATGGGCCACAATTGTTTATTTTATGTAAACTTTTCAAAAACTTGCCTAAGGCTAATCGAAACCATAACAATTTTGAAAGTGGTCTACGAGAAAGAATAGTTTGGGAACCTCTGACCGAAACCGCGTGTTTAAATCATGGGTTGTGTGACTGCAGTTGCAGTTAGTGGCAGGAATTATGCGTTTATGCACTCAGGGAAGTGTCGCAATGGACGCCTTGACAAGAAGCCACGGTGGCTCCGTCCTGATTGGCGTAATATCGTGGTTTCCCATCGTCAACACATCCTCAACGGATAGGATCTGCTAGGGTTGCCACATTTGGAGATCTTTTCAAAAATCTTTGCTATTTCCTTTCTTTTTAACAAAGTGGGTAGCTAGGTCTATCGATCCTTCGCAATATGGTGATTTTTCGACATCAATATTACTGAACGCTATCATAGGATCACGCTGGGTTGCCACACTTGATATATGTATATCAAAATCTTGACCAATGCCAATTGCAATGGTGATTGCAACTCTTCCATTAGGAAGAGTTGCAATCACCATTGCAATTGGCATCATAGCAAGATCAATCAAACCTTTGATTCGAATTTCTAAATTGCCCTATTATGATCTGAAAGTATGTAAATGGCTACCATGGCGATCGGAAATCATCTATTTTACGGAAAATCAAGTGTTGGAGTCTGCGAATTCCTATTTTCCTAACCTAACAGCATTTTTTGTACACATATTCACGAAAGTTCAGAGTTCTGTGGTAACTTATATCCAAGTGGCACAGAACAACTGAAAACATCCTACAAAATGTCCAAATGTTTACCGATAGCTGACTTCAAACGCGGCGGTTGCTAACACAGAGGAGTAATTAAATAACTATAAATAATTATTTTTAGTTGTTTAATTGTTATGCCACTCACTCGAAAGGGTCAACAGACCTGTCCGTCCTGGTGTTTAAGTAATTAAACCGCTTAACAGCCTCATGGTTGTTATAGATTTGACCTGAGTCGTTTTGCATCATCAGATCAAGAAGTTTAACAATAGATAACTGCTCTATGTCTGTACCTATGGTCTGTACTGTACCTTGAACCTAAAAAAAACTCTTTAAATACGTAGGAGATATTGAAGAAAAAACTTATAAGTCTTTATAGGGCCAAATAGAAACATTTTTTATTGTATTAATTTTTGTCTGTCTATCCAAGACCATAAAGTTAAATTTATTATAAGTACCTGGTTTGGACGCGCATCTGAAAATATTATTAAACCATTTTAACATGATCTTTAACAGTCATATGGTCAGCATGTGGTAAAATCGTAACAAACAGCACAAGCAACCGGTTAGAAGCAAGTTCGAATCTAGGCGAACCTTTGGCGGCCTAGGCTAAATTATTATCCAATTTAAAGGCGTAATATAAGTACTTCATCTCACTCGACTCTGCATGGAGTACAGCGGTGGTAATAAGAGCGAATTTCCAACGAATTTGGGCGGGTTAATGTGTTGTTGACTATATTTAAAGGAACTTTTGGAAGCAATGCTTGGAAATTGAGGATATCCTGATGGGTTATTCCATAGTGCCATATACTATCTTTTATATGAAAAGCTGCTCTGATGCTCACAAAATCAAGTGTTATAAGGCCAACTGAAACCCCCTGAAAAAGGATGTGGTAAGGTAAGGGGTCAGTTCTATTTGCTCCCGAATGTACATCAATTGAAAATAAAGAAGGAAAACTCTATTCGTTTTTTTACTCGTTTTTGTAAGTTTTGAGTTTAGTATTCGTTACAAACAAATACAAATCTTTCCTCTTTATTACATTAATGTGATAGGTATATTCCAAATTCTATGTTACATACCTTCGCGTAATATACTTTACAAAAGTATATCATAAGGCTTCTCGGTTAGACAGCTAACATACAATATGTAGAGCCGAAATTCGATTAAATGGTTCTTCGTTGAATATAAACCCCTTTTTTTAGTTTCTTTCTGTATTATTATTTACAGTCTATATCATATACACTAGCAGCGCCCCGGGGTTCTGCTCCTGTGGGAATTTCGGGATAAAAAGTAGGTACCCCATTTGTTATTCCTGGTTTTTTTCAACCAAAAACATCGAAATCTGACAACAGTAGATTTTGCGTGATTGAGTACACACACACATCTGAACATTCACATTTATAATATAAGTAGGACAGTGAGATTAATAAAAGGAAATAATCGAAACATTTCATGCAATACTTAGGATTTATAAAGTAAAAATAAAATAAGCCGACCTATCATTAATTTTGTACTCATTGAACTTATGTAACGGTTTATCAGTAATTAATTAACTATTAAGTATGTACATTAAGATTTTAGTACTAAATGCATTCATTTATGCAAATTTATTATCACTCGTGCATAATTAAGTATTTTTTCATACCAGCTGCGCCCCGGAAATCCGTTCCTGTGGGAATTCCCAAAATTCCCATTAGAGCTTGGAGCACAACTAGTACTTTATTTTTATTTATTTCTCTTTATTTAGTACTTATGTAAATGCAGAGTTTAAAAAATATGTAGATACCTAATTCCTTTAAAATTATTCTTGGAGATTATTCTTTAATCTCAGAAAGAAAATCCCTTACCAAAGTAATAAGGATATTTCAATTTTGCCCTTGGGGCGACAAGTACAACACAACCCAGGGCATGGCACACTAGAGCAGGCCTTTTAAAAGCTACCTACATATACCTACTAGATCTCACGAGATTTTCAAAAGGATTGTGTGTTTGTTACTCCATCACGCCTTGCGGGCGGGCGCCACTGGGCGGAATTTCATGAAATTTGGTATGCGGGTAGATACATAAAATAGCACATAAGACTAGGCTAGGCTTTTTATCCCGAGTTTCCTCTAAAGTAACCAGCTTTGGGTCGTCCTTAGTGACACAGAGAGTGTGAAAGTATGTTTGGTGAAAAGCGCTAACCTCCAGAACTACATGTCCATTTTGAAAAAAAAATACTTTCTGTGTATGATTCATGAGAAAGGCTATAGGCTAAGGGATCCTGAAATTCCTACGGGAGCGTAGCCGTGGAGTACAGCTAGTTGAAGATATATCCCAAGAGATAGTATCTATGTCAAAAGAGCGTTCATTTCTAATTTCCCATATTGAACACACCCCCACATACATTGCAACCTGACATTTTGCCAATCTGGCTGATTTAATAACTAGCTACACGACTCCTGGCCCTTGATTCTACTAATTTAATTACAAACGTACTATATCGTGCCTCAGTTGTGTTTCAAAGCCAAAGAAATCGTAATAAAACAGAGATCTTGTCACTTTAGTTCAATCTCTTTGGCTCTTTTGAGACACAATTGAGACGCGACATCTACGTTTGTAATGAATAGAATCGGCCCCCTGATCCTGCTATCACAGATCCATATAAACGGAACGCGGCGAAGGTACGAGTTGCTCTAAGCCTGGAGTCATCATAGAATAAAAAATGAAGTACTCACTAAGTCTCGATGAGTTCGCAGTTGAGCAGCAGCTTCCCCGGGCCGAGCTCCACCACAGCCACCGTCTGGTCGTGGAAGTACACCATCCGCAGCGTGTCGTTGCCGACCCGCCGCCCCGTGTAGGGCTTCACTCCCGCCGCCGGCTCCCGCCTCTCATCGTCAGATCTGGCTCCCGCACCGCCCACCAATCCTGCCAGCGACCATCCCGCGGGAAAACTAAACGTGAACGGCTTCGCACTGGCCGACGGTGGCGACGACAAAGCAATACAGAAAATCACCATCAAAGACAACAATGGTTTGATCAGTCCGTCCGCCATCGGCGCACTGCGAGAGATCGCCTCGCGCGCCGACCGCACCGCGCTCAAGAACCTCCTGATTGACATTATTGGCTTATTGTGCGATCCGCTCGTCCATTTCGCGCGCGCGCCCGGCGGTGGATCGTCCGAGACTGAGGCAGTGTCGCTGGCGTGGTGAACACTTTCTTCGCGTGACGTCATTTGACGGTCAGTGTCGCCTTTTCACCGCTGCTCTCGTCTCTTCCGCAAGGCACGGCCCCAGCAACCACTACCACATTTTATTATGATGCAGCCGGCTGCGTGTAGATTTCGCATAACTATTCCTTTGACTAGACATTTTGACGTTGCATGTTTGAAGCTTCGTGTCGCGGTAGGTACGGAACTTATTTCTTTAGTTTGTGGTCTTTGCATAAATGAGACCGGTTGGCCTTTAACTATTTGCACGGTAAGTGTATGAAAAAGATCATTTTTCTGAATCAATTTTGATACTTATAGGTACTTACGATTAATCTGAACTCACCTCACACACCAGTGAACAGACTCTATCATGATGTTTTCTTTACCGGAAACAGACAGTAGCCGATGAAAATTAAGATATACGTAGGTACACTAAGACTGGGATCTTAGAAATTTCGCATTTTTTATTTAACTTCTTTTCTTTGCAAAAAACATGTGAATCGTTTCGACATTTTGGTTTCGAAAGTGGCCGAAGAGGAATGGCGGAATTAAAGGCGACCAGAGGCTTATTCTACCAGTCAACCAAGAGGTAATGCAGGTAGAAAATAAAACATTTTGGTTTGAGTGCAAATGAGCGAGGGGCATAAAAACAGCACCTGGCTAACGCACCTAGCGTCTCTTGCTTCCACAACCCTGCGCAAAGGCCAAAATTGCATAATGGAACAAGTCATCATACAAGTAGACAATATAACCAGTTCAGTAGAATAAGTTAATAATAAGAGGTTCGTTGGTTAAATCAATAATGCAGCACCTACTGACCTACAGATAATCTAGTTACAAGCTGACACCGCAGCGGTGATGTAACTTGTTCTTTGTGGACGTCGCAGTGTTGTGTAACCATGGCTGAGGTTAAAATACACATCCAATTTAAATATTACGCCAAGAGCAAACATTCTGTAGAAAATGCCCCAAAATTCTAGCGCAAATAATAAAACCAATTTTCGCATTCATAATGTGAAATTCATAATTAATAATGCTTTCATTCTGATCTGGGAGCGGAGAAAAAGTATTTAAAAGTACCAATTGCTTCTCTTCCCGCGCAGGTCGTAAAAGTTGCATTTCAACGAAGAGTTGAACTTGAAATCTATCAGCTCTCTGCAGGAATTTTTGAAAAAATCCCACATTACCAAAACGTGTAGCCCAGGGTTCTACATGAACGAAGTTGCGGGCAATAGTACATTGTTACCGAGTGGGTGAAAGTAACTTTTTTAAGTCCCGAGACGCTCGGGCGCAATAGTTCGAGGGACTTAAAAAAGTCTTTTACCCGAGGTAAACACTGTGCTTTTCATTACGAAACTCTAAACTTGAAAAAAAAATGAGTAATGAAAAAGATTTAAAATGCTTATATACTACTTATATAAACGCCCAATGGCCATTGGCTATACAAAAACAATGTTTGCGACTCTACATTATATAGTTAACTAGTATATAAGAAAAGCTAAGCCGTTATTACCATGTCAAGTGAAACAATGCTGTCTTGTGAAAGTGTCTACGTTAATTAAAATGATATAAACGTACAATGCTGTAAATTTCTCTGTGAGAAATTGCCTTTTTGTGTTGAAAATGGCGAAAGATACATTTTGTTTTTTTCGAAACTTTATACTTTTCCTTTAAATACGTGTAACTTTTGGAAAAATCAAAAATGAAAATACAATCATACATACTTAAATTGTATAACATTGTTTTTTTACAGTTTTTTTCATATTTAACAAATGAATAAATAAATAAATAAAATTGTACATAAATTAAACAGTAATTAATTAAAAGTTTACTTATTGGGGAAATGTTATTATTTATTGGAGGATTATTTTACTTAATTATATGAGTTATTACTAGTTGGCATATTATTATTTTGTAATTTTAATTTGTAATTGTATTTTGACATTTCCACACAATATATTGTTATAACGTGTTAAAATCATATATTTCGCGCTAGTTTTTATGAAATTAGTAAATAACTAATTAATTTACTTAATTAATCATAATGCAAAAATGCGAAAAATTCTTCAATCAATTTAGTACATGTAGTTTACATATTTGCAACCCAACAAATATTTATTTGCAATAATACAGTTGATAGAAGATGTTACAATTTAACACAGGTACTGAAACTTTCAAAAGATTCAACCGATGTGATCCGCAATGAAAGATACTGAATTTTATTGAAAAATACAGAGTACTTTTTGTAGTCCATTTGATTTTGAAAGGCCGATAGGTAATGGTAATTAATTAAAAATTGGCTTATATTATTTAGATTTCTACGGAAAGTTGCCTTATTATTAAAAATCGCTTGTTGCAGTCCGCTTATACTCCCGCTCTCACTGTGACCCCAGTTTTATAAATGTTATATACCACCGGAGACGGGTAATATTAACACAATGGTTTTGATAATCACCGATTTTTGCAAAACAATACTCAGGAGGAGACAATTGCATGATTGTTTAAAATCGAAGTGACATCATGGATCGATCGAGATTAAAGTTTGTTTTGTTTACATTTCTTTAGATTATATAAAACTATAATAAACTATAACCGTAGGGTAGGTATAAAGAAAAGCAGGTTCCACAGTTCAGTAGACTTTGAAAATCATGCGCAATAGAAATATTAAGAGAATATGCTTAGGTACCTACACACATTCAAGTGTCTCGATATCAATGGTTTTTCAATAGTAACGCTACTTTTGCTTAAATAGTAGCAAAAAGCACTATTATCCTTACATATTATAGAACAAAGTCCTCCGCCGAGTTCGTCTGACTCTCTGTTTGTGATAAACTCAAAAACTACCGAACGAAATTTCATGCGGTTTTCAAGCGGTCAATGGACGAGGTGGGTTATGAGAAAGGTTATGGTGTACCATAATTTACGCGGGCAAATTCTAGTTTTCAGTAATTAGCTATTGAGACAAGCTTATATTAATGTTAGCAGACGCCCCGATCATCCAAATATTTCATGGTGCCTGCCGATGCCGTGAGACTGAAATAATGTCTTCCACACATTTTTTTAGGTCCGTGCCACCCATCCGTTCCGGACCCAAGGCACAACTAGAATGCTCAACTGGTTGTGCCCCCACGGCACTTATTACACACTTACGACACTTATGCACAAGCACAACACAACTTAGGTACCGACGACTCTACCCAGACCCATAAATTCCTTTGTCGCGCGCGGAAGCCCATGTTGCTCTATGCCCACGGCACAACTACTATGCTCAACTGGTTGTGCCGTGGGTACTTCATCATCATCATCGTCAGCTTTCCATGACCCACTGCTGGGTATAAGCCTCCTTTTGTCCACGCCAACCTTCTCTATCCTGGGCCATCGCAATCCAGTTCTTGCCAGCAACATTCTTTACATCGTCGACCCATCTTGCTGCCGGGTGTCCTACGCTTCTTCTCCCTTTTCTAGGGTACCACTCGGGTGGGTACTTGATTCTTTTTTATAACAGGGCGGCATATTGACACATCTTTCGCATCTAACCCATACGACACCGTATAATACGAGTACTATATAGTACATTGATACGACGAGGATACGACTCATGGTTTTGGCGCGATCTTGTAACCTGAGCTACCACTAAACAGAGTTGAAAATGAGGTGATGTCTTACAATGATAACCTCTTAGATTTTGCCCTCGGCTTCGCCCGCGTGAATGTCATTTTTTGTCAATCAATTCGAGGGAGAGTTTCTCTAAAATTCCTTACGGTTGATATTCCAATCCGTCACTCATCGTCCAATTTTACATATAAGTACCTATACTTATATGTGATTTCACCTACATATATTTGTAAATAAATAGCACGTAAATTGATTTGGACGTTGCTTGTTTGATTGATAAAATCCTCTATTCATAATATTTTTTATACGCGTCTTGTGAAAACAAAACATTTAATTACAGCAAATTCGTAAATTACAGTAATATTAATGATATGAAACGAAAACTAGATTCCGTAATCATATTAATTAGTCGGTAAACAAAATTTATTCACAACGCCATCTAGCGTCGAATAGATCACAACTTTTAAACTTTTATTTGTCGCCAGATGGCGGAGTTAAATTTTATTTCAATTTATTTTCGTATAAAAATATGCATTCACTCACAACCACCACCGTTGCAAATGGCGCGTCTGATGCGCGCATATTTACGCAATGTCGAGTTCAGAGTAATTTATTGTTTTTGTTCATTCTTATATCATTGGTCAAGGCATAATAGGTGTTAAGATTACTTACTACTGCAACGCAACGACCCGAAGTGGATCTCCGACACTAAATGACGCCATTTCTTACGGCCTTGCACCAGCTCTCGCCAATTGTCAGGTCTGAGGCTCTGTAGGTCTTTCAGGACCTCATCGCTCCAGCGGTACCCAGGGCGCTTGACTGGTCGAAGGCCATTCAGTCGAACCACGTATGCTCTTTTGATTGCACGATCCTCTCCCATTCTCTCTACATGTCCAAGCCAGCGGAGTCTGCCTGCTTTGAACTCTCCAATGATATTTGGTTCGGACAGCAACTCTTCGATTTCTAAGTTCTTCCTGGCTACAGTTTCCATCCTGTCAGCACTAGGATGCTGGTGTTAAAATTAAGAATTAAAAATAATAATCAAACGAAAAAGAAAGAAATAAACTTTTAATTTTAACAAATTTAATATAAATGGAGTAGTCAATATAAGTACAAAATAGTTAAATATTTGCTTCACCGTTCTGACTGGTTACAAAATAAATATAATATACTTACTTACATAAATTTATTGAAAAATCATGAAATATTATCATAAAATCTAATTATGTGCGTAAAAAACGATCATTCGTGTGTTAGAACTGCAGTCCATGTTTTTTTTTAATTTTATAAAATTAGTTCATTACAAATAATCTGAATAAATAAATAGGTACAACATTTACCACCTAAGCTATTAAGTAAGCAAAAGCTATTAAGTAAGCGAAAATAGTTGCTTTTGGTTTGATCGCTTTTTTGATACATATTTTGTAATTTGGACTGTAGACTAGATAGAGATTATTCTACATTGAACAATATTTTAAGTATTAATTCATACACATACATATTTTTTTATCAATTTAAATATTCTTTTTTTAGGGCAAATTGGACTATTATATTTTTTGGAATAAAAAAACATGTCACAGTGAAGTAGAAGCTTTTAAAGCTCACTTACGTCACAAACATCAGATTTTAAACTACATAAACAACATACAACGTGTACGTACATAATATTTAATGAATGAATGAATTGAATAAACAAATTTTCAACACACTTGCTCGTAAAGTGGGTCTTATTACATCGAATTTAGGCCCATAATGCCATATAATACGAAGTTATTACGAATATATTACGGAGGTATTTAGTAATGAAAATTACCTTACTTTTCTGCAATGCGCTTAGTAACTAACGCGCGTTATTAATTCCACAAAGCATTTTTAATTTAGCAGCATAAAACATATTTAAGATCGAATAGGGAAAATAACAACAGTTTTTAAATAAAGCAAAGATAATGATTTTTATACAGCCAAGAACTGGCTGTTGGCGATATAGCCAAGAACTGGCTGTTGGCGATATAGCCAACCATCCGCAGCGCGCATCGCGCGCGGCCAGCGCGCGGCGGGCGAATAAAAAATCAAGACTATATTTATTAGGTTGTGTTTGTTAGGTAAGTACATTATTTTCCGATTTTCGCTGTGTGAGCATAGGTATTAAATATTTATTAAAATGTCGACTAGTATGGAAGAATATGTAAATTTAACTACACCTTAAATCAATAACGAGGCGCGTAATGCAAGTAATAGTTTATTCCCTCCAAAATCTAATGTAAGTATTTGGCGGCATACGAATGTTTTATAAAGTGGAGGAATGACAAAAGGGCGAAATCGTTTTCCGATAATTAGACGTTAGGACCACAAGATTTTTTTACTCACAAGTGTGTTGAAAAACGTCGTATGATACACGTGTGCATTTGGTCATTACGCACACTCGGCTTTATTAGCGCGCTCGCCTTCGGCTCGCGCGCCAATCTCGCCTCTTTTACGTAGTGACCAACTTAGCACACTTGTATCATAATGTTTTATTATCTACAGTCATGATATAAAACTAAGTGTAACCTCTATAAAAGTTTCTGAAACAGCTTAAGCCAGCATTAAAATCACCAGTGTCATAATAACCATTATATAACACTGTGAAACTATCACATAGGTATTTGAAAAAAAAATTGACTGTACAACCGATTTTATTACTAGTGATGAGGAACGTTTGGGTGTAAAATTAAAATACTTATAGGTATTTGCATCTTGAAGTACACGCATGTCTCAAACCATAAAATTAAAAAATCAGAATGACATTTTCTATGCAATAAACACTGTATCACATAAATATTTTATATAAAAAGTGAATTGTAAGTTTGAACGCGCATATCTTTGAAACTACTGGTCCGATTCAATAACTATTTGTGTATGCCACATCCATGCTGAAGGCTATAAGTAGTAAAGCTAGTACATACATAATTATAAACAAAAAAGTCAACAATTTAAATAAAATTTATACATTATAAGCCTTAATATTATGACTGAGTGTTAATATTTTACAAATATTACAATTTAAAAATCTACTATAGACAAAAACTTTGTTTTTATTTGGATCCAATATTCGATCCACTTTAAATAAGTGCATTCAGAATTCAAATTCATATTGGGTTCAGTATTTAAAAAAATCTACTAAGACTAGTTTTTTTGTGACCAAAAAAGGTTAAGAAAAACATCGTGAGGAAGTGTACTCTAGTTGATGATCTGTCAGCTAGAGTGGTTTCCTCATGACTTTTCAATACATTAATATTAAAGAAAGTTGTTACCAGGGGCGGATTTAAGGGGGGGATCGTGGGAGTCATGACCATCATCATGTCATTCTGGGACCTTCTTGGTATATATTTTTTCCATAGACACTCAAAATAAGCCTAGCATTGTCACACACACTCGACCATGTGACCCCCCCCTGACGCGAAGGCTGGATCCGCCCTTGGTTGTTACGAGCCTAATCCTCATCTAGCCGACTATTTAGTTTCCTAATATTTAAAGAACTGCACCCTTAAAATATTTACACTAGATTTGAACCTTATTCTCTCCACATTAAACTACATTTTGCAAAAACCTTAATAACTCCAGTGCTCCCTCTTGAGTTGCTGAGCCGTGTTTTCCGCAACATTGCCTTTGATGAAAGGCAGGCCTGTGGAGACCTTCTGCTGGTAGTCGTGATACTGGCTTCCGAAGAAAGCCAGAAGCGTCATCTCTTCAGCAAACACTCTCTCTCGGAAGAACAGCCAAGAGACCAGCGCGTATAACACCAGGCACACTGGGTTCAGGGTCACTAGCTGGTGGACGAAAGATGTGTTCATCCCTTAATCTACAGGAAAAGATACCTTACCTAATGGTTGTTTTTATAACATAGGACGGCAAACGAGCAAGCGGGTCACCTGATGATAAGCGATTACCGCTGCCCATGGACAACTGCAACACCAGAGGTATCACAAGAGTGTTGCTTATTATAAGCCACAAGCTTATTATTATTATTCAGCCGTTTAGATCCCACTGCTGGGCAAAAGCCTCCCTCTCCTTCCATTTATCTCTATCCTGAGCTATTGATGTCCATTCTGCAGAGTGTGAATCTAAGTCATCCCGCCATCTTCCTTCACAAGCTTAGAGCAATACAAAAGAACAAGATACGTACACACTCTAAGTAGGTACTTACCCTAAAATTATATAATCTGTGCCCTAAGTAATGACGACAAAAACGTCCGTACGTGGTTGTATGGGGGGTACTAACATTTCTAGACTGTACAAAAAATTGACATGTAATATTTCAATTTGATTTCAATATACATAATGATTAGCAGAAAACGTGACAATGAGTATTGTACCTGCGTGCCAACCGACCAGTAAAACCAGCCCACGTAACTTGGATGCCTGAAGAAGGAGTATATCCCATGGGTCACCAGCTGGTGGTCGGACCGTTTTCTGAACTGTACCTGGAAATAAAAAAGTAAGTAGTATTTTTATCTTAGATATTCGCCATTGATTGCGAAATCAAATTCAATGGCGAATATCTAAGTCATCTGAGGTTTGCAGATGATCTAATAATCCTTGCACAAAC
>JAEMBS010000480.1:0-25000 GCA_018467065.1 Ephestia elutella
ATTAGATCAAAGAATTAGTTAAATAATATAACTTCCCATTATATAAATATCTGCATATTTTCTTATAAATTACCACTTCATAGAATAATAAAAATAGATAATTGACATACAGATTAAGTTTATACCTTTAATTAAATACATCAAATAAACTATAAAAATAATTTATTGATACCCATTATTATCAATAGTTAATTCTATAGTTTAATTATTCATAGGGGGTAATTGAACGACAAATTAATTATTGATAAAATAATTTATTTTCTACAGGTTAAGGGTAAAGTTATAATAAGATTCAATTGTTCTATTGAATTACTAAATTAATTTTTTTTTCATAGAGCTAGTCAATTTTTTTTTGTTATTATTTAAAGTACTAAAAGGTAATATAACGTCTTATAATATAACTAAATATCTTTAGGTTGGACATGAAAGTTTGCAAGTATTTAACCAAGATTCCTAAATTCAATTTTTGTGTTAATCGCGTTAGCTGTATTCTTTACATATAAATTTAAAAATGCAGATGATGCTCTTATTCATTTTTGAGGAATTCGGTAAGTACCTAATAAGCAATAACTTTAAGAGAATCATAATATAACTCGTGTGAACACTGTTATTCTTTTAATTAGGCAATTAATTTCGTGTTCACTTACCACTAAAACGCTCGGACTAATGAATTCGGCGCGCTCGTCTTACGAATACTGAATGAGGAGAACTTTTGGAAGCCATCGCCGTTCATACAACAATCGCAACTCTTCACGAAACCAAAAATAAATGAAGGATGAAGATAGTAAGACACTCAAAATTCCATACAGAACAACGATATCCAGTCGTCATAATATATTATGATGTTGAAACATTTTAAAAGAATAAGAAAAGATTTCACATGCTCAGAAAGAATAACTACCATAGACCATAAACACTTACCTAGAGCCAACAGAGGCTCAAAGGCCACAGACGCGGGCTGGCGAAGGGGAGCTGATGACAATAGACATGTTGTACTAACATTAGCACGTGACATAACGACTTCGGGATATGATACATTTCAGTAACACAAATTTTAATCAGGAAATTGGAATTGGAACACCTGATAATTTTGATACAGATTTATGTGATTCAGAAGTGAATAATTTTTTTATAACTTTTCTAGTGCTCCAAGTTGATGATGATGAGATAAACAGTTTTGAATCTTCTGTGGTACCTAAAGGCTTTTACAACAAATGAACTGCATGACAGATTTTCTGGTTTCCAAGTTGAGGACTATCAAAGAACAACACTAGCCTATCCAGATAAGACATCATCTTGAGAAACAGGTATTGATAACTCAAAAGAAACACTTTTCGCTCGCAAAACGACGACTACCAAAACACTTATGAGGCTCCGAACTGACAATCAAAACACTCTCACGTTACACAGGTACTTATTATAACTTATAGGTAGACACAAACACAGCACTGGTCGGTACTGACCGTGGTGATCTTGATGAGGCAGCATGGGCCGCGGCGGCGGCCAGGCGGGAAGATCGCGCAGGCGCATGGAACAGTCAAGCGGCTGGTCGCGCAAAGCCAGCGCGGGCATGGCGCGGCCTCGGCCGCCGATCCTAGGTCGCGCCGTTGCAACAGGCGTCCGCCCCCTACGCGCGTCGGCGAGACACTGCCGTGCTATCGCCGCTTTTTTCAAAGGTTTTTTTCGCGGGGCGGGGCGGTCATCTCGACCAATCGCAGCGCCGCGATTCTCCCCGCCCCCGCACCGCTACTATTTACGTGCCGTATATTAAAAGGGTTTTCCGCGTGCCGTTATGGATTTTCCTACGCGAGGCATTTTACATATCTACGGACGAGTCCCGGGACGGTTGGATTTTGAGATTAGTCGGCTCAAGCTCAGCTTTCTTGCATCAACATATACTCTTTTTTCTCGTTTCTTTTTTTGTTTTTTATTTAAATGTAGAGGATAGATGTTGAGAGTGACACTATTTTAAATTAGGTATGAGATTTTTATGGCCAGAAAGGCTGTGTTTCTCAGATATTTCTGTGTTTTTGTTTTGGAGGCTGCAGACTGGTCGGTCGTTTTGGCAGCACGTGTTGAGGTTACGTCACGCGCGGCGAGTTAGGGCGAGGTCAACGACCGCAACCTCCTTGAACTTGAACCCTGTGTGGAGCAGACTCATCAACTAATTAGTCATTTTGTTTCGATCGATGCAGGATTTGGCCCAAACATTTTCTTTGCAGATTATACTGACTGTTACTGTTATCTACACTAGCTTTTATCTCAGTCTTTGTTTGCGTAACTGGATTCAAAACAGTAGCACCAAATAGACTTAAAGTTATCTTACAAGTATGATAATTATAAGTGTTTATTACTACATGCATACTATGAACATCGTTCAGACGTTTCAACGTAATAATGTTATAAACTATCAAAAAAATTCAAACGTACGCATACTTTCACATGTTGGCCAACTACTGCCCATAGTTTCCTTATTATGGGGTAGGTACCAGATCAACAATGCTATATTATAATAGACAAATACAGTGATAAATATCCAAGGACCAGATCAATCTGAATCAATCTGAATCAGGTTTAAACCCAGGTAGGTTCAGACCCTGACAATGGCTTTTCGCAGCATAGTACCAGATACATGGTTATATTTGCAGCTATTAGGAATAGTGTTGCCCAAATTCAGTCTTGGTCTTGCAGTCTTGGTCTTGTTCTTGCGTTTTTGCAAGACCAAGACCAAGAACAAGACCGCGTATTTTTAGCAAGACCAAGACCAAGACTGACCGTGCAAGACTTGAGCAAGAACAAGACATAGCCTGCAAGACTCTTGCGTCTTGCAGCTAGGACTTCTATTTCACTGAGTAGTTAGGTGTAACAGTTCGGTGTATAGGTAGGTACGCTTAGGAATTCTATGAGACGCAAAAAACTGTATCAAAGAATATGAAAAACTGGACCTATGCGCATTACGACTAATACCATAAACATAGCGAATAAAAAAATATCTATTAAAATCAAACTGAGTGCATGCATAGTTATGTTTTAACCATCGGCACTTTGATAATGCGGCATCAAAGGTTTTGTACTTACTTCTCAAAGAAATTTGCCGCTTTTCGGAAGTAAGTACATGGTTATGATACACGCGCCGGCGGCTTCTTTTGAAATCTAAAACAATCGTTGCCGCCACGCCGAAATCATAACATTTGACACTATTTGATTGCCGCCATAGGGCGTAGGTATACTCATGCAAAATAATTTCGAATTTTAAGAGTACCTACAGGTGTTCCAAAGAATAAATAAGTTTCAGATTGCTTAGAATGAAAATGAATACATTATACTGATCACGCAAGTAGTATTATGATTAGGATAAAATGGTAAGGATAGGTAGTAGATGTCATATTAATTCATTCTAGTAAGTATATATTATAATATTGATTTTACAGTTACTTCCATGGAAAACGACATATAGGTCAGTTGATTTTTCGAATTTCTTATCAAATCTTCAGTTATTTATTAATCTGCTTGATCTTTACTATGGCTATGTTAATTCAAGCTCACAATGTTCCAATTCTAATACGTTTTTCTAAGATTTAAAGTAAACTTTAATAAATAGTAATAGACTAATAGGTAATTGCAAGACTTGCAAGACTCTTGCTGCAAGACCAAGACCAAGACCAAGACCAAGACTGGGAGCGCAAGACCAAGACCAAGACCAAGACCAGGTGTATTGGCGCAAGACCAAGACCAAGACTGGCTAAGTCTCGTCTTGTTCTTGCATGTGGGCAACACTAATTAGGAATCTAGTCTATTTTTCGTTTTTTTAGGCTTCTTTTCTTTTCATCATTGGTTTTTAATGGCTGGTGGTCTTTAAAAAATTTCAATTTACCACAGATGTTAAAGAACGCAGATTTTTTTACACGACTGACCAAAAAAGGAGTGTTATGTTTTCAGGGTTCATGTATGTATGTATGTAAGTATGTATGTATGTAAGTATGTATGTATGTATGTATGTATGTATGTATGTATGTATGTATGTATGTATGTATGTATGTATGTAAGTATGTATGTATGTAAGTTTCTTTATTCCACCATAAGTCCTCAACGGCTTAACAGATTTTGATGTGAGAGGTATTGTTAGATTCCTTGCATTCCCCCGAGTGACATAGGCTATGTGAGTTGTCATTCGTGTTTTTTTATTTTTTAATAATTTGCTTGTTTTTAAACTGATCTACCTAAACTATTCGTATTAACGATACGCATGTCTTCAGTACATACATTACTGATGATTTGCATTCAATGATTTTAAAAATAAAGAAAAAAATGAAGCCTAACGCGCATGCTGTCCTACTGAACAAAAACACAAATATTTGATATTCGGCACACTTTCCAACGCACGGTCCCCCATCACTCTATTGTCACCGTGAGTGTCGCTTGACCCGTGCGCGCTAAACGCTGTGTCATTATAAGCCCCAATAGGTTGAGAGCCGGTGACAACTTGCCCAAGCTATTTTGTCAAACCCTTTGAGGTATGTACTTTTTTGAGGCAGTTAGGTATGTAGGAACGATATTCTTCTTTGTAGTTTACTTGGCAGGTTTGAGAGCGTTTTTCAGCGTACCAGTTAGCCTTTTAAGCAATGGTCGTTCAGAAATGCTAGTTTGTAGCTTTGCTAAAAAATAACTGAAAAGTTCTATAAACGGATGGTTTTGTACAATTACACAATTTCTACATTTCTATGTGTGTAAAAGAGCATTGCATTCCGGTGAAGGAAAACATCGTGAGTAAACCTGCATTCTGGTTGATGATTATCGGCTTGCGTGTGAAATGGAGAAGGCAATGGTAAACCACTCCATTTAAATTACAAAGAGAGTCGTTGTGTGCATTTCATTCCATATAGACCACGACCCTCAGTCATGAGGATATACGACTAAAGAGAGAAAAGGGCATTGCAGTAGACTTTTGCTATTTTCTCTAATATAAATGGCCTATACTCAAAATAGAGTAGTAAACAATGACAAGAGATTATGATTTCCATTGCTTATCCGAAATAGTGACAGGTTGCCAGCCAGCCCATTTTAATGATCAAACCATCACCCAGCTCCCGGACCACAATCCGCACAAAAGCGGTGAGATATGGGTCACGCGCGTGACGTCACCACATCTGCCGCCCCCGCACCTGGCGCCCCCTCCCCCCTCGCCTCACACCCCCGGACACCCCCGCAGATCGGAGGCAAGAACATGCAGATTTATCGGGTTTAGCCAACGAAATCTAATTACAAAGATGTAGAGTTGATGGAAATGATTCATAAAAAAAACGTGTGACAGACAACGGACACACGCAACTTAAACTCAGCATTGTACCTCTTGAATATCGTGAACGGTGACATAGAATAAACTTTTTTAATTGAAAAAAAAAGACATTCTTATTCACTTAGATTGATCTGATTATTATAATAAAGACAATTTCGGTCTTTAGTTAAATAAGGACTTTCACCAAAACTGACGAATTTTGAATTTCTTCCATTGATTGCCCTGACTGATGCTAAATAGTCAAGTATTTTTTATTTAGGGTTTGTATCATTTGATTGAGTTAACTTGAAGTCTTATTTTTCAAGCCACTTTGTCAGCATTTAGTGGTTTAATCACATTTACAAAAAAAAATTCTTCTTGGCTTTTCCAGTATTCATCATCCTTGTGCCAATAGTCAGATGGTCATGAATACAGATGGCTATTGATCGTTCACCATTAGCTTATCTGGACAACTGGCACGGACGACCGTTGCAGTAGATGATAACACCTTTTGCTAGCCCGTTGTATTAAGCTAGTGAGGCTGTTGCGTTACAAAAAATGACATTTTTTGCAGCGTCGGTACCACCAACCCGCAGGCACTACCTCACACAATTCCCAAATGAGTTTGTTTACAGTGACGCTGCTCGGGAGAGGCCTATATTCAGCAGTGGACTATTATATATTGGCAGGATGATCTAGCAACAATCGGGCGAGAGATTTAGCTAAAAGTAATAGAGAACCAACAATTTGCATATAATATGGGACTTACTCGATCATAAGGGACGTTGATTTTGGTGTTACACCGAGGTTTGCAATCCAAAACATGCTGGGAGGACGACATTGTAAACATAAGAAGTCGCCAATGAGAAACCAAAGAGGGAGAGAATTATGGCTTAAAATATTGATTATGGCTTGATCCATAATTATACGTACAAGTTGTAAGTTATTATCCTGTTACAGTATATGAGGGAACTAGTTTTCATTCTGATTTCTTACAATAACAAGTGCAGCTTCATTTAGATACATTTTCTCAATGAGACAAGATGCGGCCAGTTTCTTTGTTGGATGCGTCATATCGACTAGTTCTGGGTATCGCATTGTTCGATGGAACGGATCCACGTGTCACGTCCCGATGGGCTCGCTCGGATTGCAACGAAAGTGAAAGATTCGAAGAATATGTCGACAAGGCGATCTTATTCTCTAGCGTTCATCCAATTCTATGGTTTTATTTCTCTATTTTCTGAATGTCCAGTTTACTAGTGTGTATACGGCTACTACCGATATATTCCTTTAGGTAACCTGAATAATATCTGTCAACAAAGTTAATTATAACCCATTCTTTAAAAAAAGTTCCTATTTTTCTTCCGTAAATTATCAAAAAAAAAAAAAAAGAAAGTAAAAGAAGCCGTCGTCGGATCTCCACTATGATATTTACGAATCTCTCTGGCTTTCTTTTCTACTTGGACTTAAAAGGATCGGTACTTTACCTATAAGTACTTTAAATTCCAATGAATCCTTACGTACGTTGCGTAAAATTTAGTAAGTATACATTCCATTAGTATCATAACAAAAACTATCAATTTCATTACTTACAAAAGGCTATAATATCCACAAAAATGTTAACAAGATATGAAAACCGAGCCCGACATACGAACGGTATCTGCTGTATTTCAATAATTATGTTCTTTAGCCATCTACGGCTAATCAATACAAGTTTATGCCGACTGCTGTCATAAGTTGAACATTACTCGTTGATTTACGTGTTGTGTGAGTCGAAGTGTAGTTTGTATGATTTCTATGAGTGAGTGGATATTATTGGATATCAAGCACCGTTAGCTATCAATGCAATATAAGCTCAATAAATATGCGCTTTGAAATTGCAATGAATTAACTTAAATATTTCAAGCTACACAAAATTGTAACTTATCTGAGCAATTTTATGAAATGCTATTTATTTACAGGTGGCTTTTGAAATAAACGAATAAATACCTATATCGATATGGTCAATATGGTCAATAATTTGCCAATTTACTCTGAACAAACGTTCTGAGTCTTCATTTACCCCGCGATCAAAATGACGCTGTCTTACGGGAGCGGACTCTGTACCAGGTTAGGACGAACTTTGATAATGATGGTAAGTCAATTTAAGGAATAATATAGTAGTTTTTTTAACATTTTCTTGAAATGCGTTGTGAATCCAATTCGAATTCTGGTTGATAATTAACAATAGCTGACAGCGTTATCCTACTCGGTTTTAAAGTAAAATATTACTCTCTCTCTCTCTCTCTCTCAGCCGAAAGACGTCCACTGCTGGACAAAGGCCTCCCCCAAGGATTTCCATAACGACCGGTCCTGCGCTGCCCGCATCCATGCGCATCCCGCGACCTTCACCAGGTCGTCGGTCCACCGAGTGGGAGGCCATAAAATATTTACATGAAATTAATCTTCAAACTAATCTTAATTCATAGACAAATTTCTGGCTAAATCTGTGAAAGAGGAGTATCTATTTGGCTGAGATTTAGAATCATCATCATATTGTAGTGCTTTAGATCCTATCGTAGTCAAATGGCTATATCGAATTGAATAAGTACTTAAGTTAATGACATACTAACAGAGATAACACTAATTTAACTCTGAAAATTGGGATGATTTTCACAAAAAGCCTATTTTTGAAAGCCCTAAAGATGTTGATATAAAGAGATCCCCAACTAGTGAAGACGTTGATTGTAAGAGAGCACACCTGTGATGACGCTGGGCCGCGCGGGCCGGGCGGGCCGCAGCGGACAGGCGCGCCGCAGCAAGCTGCGCAGACGCGACTCGGGGTACGCCAGCCATGACGACGACTCCCGGCGACGCTGTTGACAATATATATCATTCAATTTTCTACCGTATTATTTTAAAAGCTTCAGCAAGATAAAATAGCCCTTGAAAAATTTGCATCAATGTTCGGTCTCTGTCTCTACGTCTTCTCTCAGGGGGCAAAAACGTGAAGTTATCAATAAAGTTCCTTAAAACTATTTCATCTTGTAACTGATAAAAGTTTAAATCAAATAAGTAAAGGACAATTAGGAGTAAAGTAATATCATGTTTTCATACTAATTGTTGTCCCTAATGTAAAGATATGCATAGTTTTAATTCAACTTGCAAGAAACCATCAAATATGTTCTACTACATGTTCATTAAGAGTTTATAAAAAGAGCTCGTATCAATGAATGGGTATTAGACACAAATAAGTAAGGGCTCACCCTTTCGTAGCGAAGGGAATCAACAGGTGTTAAGGCGCGGGCGCCGGCGTTAGACAGAAGTAGCGCGTGCGCCGCAAAAAACGCACCCCTTTGACGGTGGTTCATCTATTGCGCGTTTTTTATCAAGAGTTATCTAACACCCTACCTGTCGGAGCGAATCAACTGTGGTATTGACTAATGATAGTACTAATAAGACTTAATGATAAGATAATTGTGTTTCGTGAATAATTCTCCAGAATTATTTTTATATCGTTAAATTGTTGAACACCTCGTTGCCGTTGTAAAAAAAACATTTTGCATTCCCAAAATATTTCTGCTTCGCCTAGTTAGTAGATCTGAAGAAAAAGCCCCAGGATTCAAGTTAGCCTTTCACACTTGAGTCCAAAAACGAAATAAAAAAGTACGTTGGGAAAATTGAGACTTTAATTTTGATTGTGTTGGTGGGCCAAGATATGTATGTATGCAGGCAGATAGGAGATGAAAAAGTCGTCTTTGATATATAAAAACAAAATTAAAAAGGTTGATGAAGGAAAACATCGTAAGGAATCCTGAACACTTTTGATTCAGAGATTTGATTTGATTTTGAGAGTCACTGTTCAGTCAACTGTTCTAGTGGACAAACTATTGTGTCAATGGCATGGCAATCTACATCAAATTCCAACAAAGTAGTTATGATATCTTTGACCAAGTTTGAAACATAAATGACAAATTTCAGATCCTACAGTAATGTTTAAATGTAACTGCATTTACATTGGAATACTGTTTAATTTGTTACACAAAGTATGTGGGGCAGAGCGCGTCGACAGGACAGGAATACTGTTTAATGAAATGAAACTGAAGTAGACAAGGTCGCCCGTGCCGTCGTAAAAAAACCCAACCCTTCGTTGTCTTTCCTATTGCGCGTTTTTTATCATCTATTAACTAACTAACGCTCAACTCTCTACTCGAACAAATTGACTGTTAGACTCTCACGCTAATTTATCATAACGATCGAAGGAAACCAGTGAAGGAAACCTACGAAACAAATTTAATAGCCGAGCATGCAACGTGAATAGAAAATCATCTACATACATATTTAACAGGCGTAAACCGTACATAACGCGTGCCTCCGTCCCTTTTTCAGAATCAAAATATAAAGTTAAAATACATAGGAGGAGGCGTCGCGGCGGAGGCGGCGCCTTCGCCGTCTCGCTCGGTAATGTATTCACGTTTCCCGAGCCGCTCATTTTTTATCGCAGTCGCGCGGCATTAGAATTTCCAGGCGAGAAAATCTCACGCACACCAAAGAATAATCGCGAGCGAATGTAAACTTTAACAGTGGGTTGTAAAGTTCATTGGCCTGCGCGCAGTAGTGTGCTGTGTGAACGCCACCCGCATGGAGGGGGGAGGCGAGAGGTTCGTACATTGTAAATTCGCGCGGGGTCAGCGGCGGGGGCGGGGGGACGAGTGTGCGGCTCGATAAGACGCCGCGTCTTCCGCGCGAGCGGCCGTCGGCTGCCGAGTGGCCGCCACCGGCCGAATAAAGAAGCGGAGATGATTACTCGAGTCCGGTGGCAAATTTATGAGTAAAATTTTTGAATATCTTACAGATCTGATGGCCCTGTAGAATGGTAAAGTGTTGTTATGCACTTAACGTAAAACACCCATGACATCGCCACATCCTAAGGACTACGTAGGACAACACGGTTCATTCATATGTCAGCCTTTGGCTACAAACGACTGGACAACTCTACATTCCAATCGCTTTCGGATAGTAACAGTAGTAATGAAACGAATGCTACTTCTACATGCAAACTTTAACATTGTCTTGACAAGTACTAAAAATAGACCTTTATATACAAAAGTAATGGGTTCTTTCTAACAAATAGCCAAACAAGCTTGGACGTTCCAAGCATCCATACTCTCAAACTTTTACGTTTATAACATTACATAGTATAGATAGGCACAGATTACTAGTATAGGTAAATGTCAAAATGAAGCTTTTATCAGTTAAATATTTCTTTCTATCAAATTTCTATCCCTATTTCCTATCGGGCTGAAGTTTTGCATGTAATCTAATATGCATGCATAATATGTAAATCGGCTGACAATGCAATATTATTATCAACTTATTTAGTTATAAAGGCCGAAGATTCATGAATACTGTATATTAGCTCTGCACTAAGGTCCTTAGAAACTGTTTTTATCATGGCAAACTTACATATATACTTCAATACGGATTTAGAAAATCTGGCACATGTAGCTAGTGTAATTGCTTTAAAATCAATGGTTTAGTTTACTAAAAAAGAAACAATAATTTTTTAGATTTCCTGGAAGGATAACATCAAAGTACCTAGGATCTCACTTAAACGAATCAATAAAATAAATTATCATAATCATTGCTATGGATAAATAAACATGTGCAGATTGATCGTTCTCAAATGTAATGTTCAAATAATTCTCTGAAATCGAACACCCTTATAAATATTTAAAACGTTCTTATTATATGTTATAACAATGAGTGTTTAGTATATCTGTTTGTAACGTATTCACGTGTTGGTCTACAATACAATGATATCGTAAATTTTATTCATGGTCGTTAAATAAAATCATCTGAAGATTATAAAATGCTCACATTACACAAACATGTTTTTTTTTTTATTAAAGACTTTGTAACAAATTGTTAAATACAGTTTACGTTCTTATGATGATAAATAAAAATAAATAAATTAGGACGAGAACTAATAGAAACCAGTATTTAGCACAAATTAGACTACTTAGTACAAATCAAATAAGTTTATGCTCTCTGGGTGGCGTCGTTGTACTGCAGAGTTTCTTTGGCCACTTTCTAGATTCGTTAACGAATCAATACTATATCATAACACTACTACATTATTATTCAACATCATCCCAATGAGCTAAATTGCAGCTTACTAGCTATTGAATACGATTTATATCAAGAAGTGAATCTAAAACATGCAAGAAAGACAAGCATACACCAGAATAGGTGTCGGTCGAGCTAGTAAAACATAATTGATTGTTTTATTTCTTGTCGGCTTCACGTGGAAGTTAAGTTATAAAAAGTAGCCTATCGGCTATTCCAGGTAAATTGCTCTAGTAAAATTGATACCTCTAAATTCATTCGAAATGAAAGTCTCCAAGTCGAAACAACGATCCAACTTTTACATTTTGATGTAGGAAGGATAGGACTTAATTTTCTGTAAGTACACATAGACTTTATTCTTTTCAACCCTGACCAAAACACTCAGGTGTAAGACTGTCAAGACCTTACGAACAGACATACCCACACGCGCGCTCATTCATATGGTATCATAACTTTTGATCATTATCTGTAAACGCACGCACGCAGCCTCTGGTTCGGTAATGATGCAACCTGCAATGTCGCTTTTTGCTCGCGAAACTGTATGAGATGAACTACTTGAGGCTACTTTAGGTCCAGGAAAATCACAAAGCATAGGATTGTGCGCTTGTATGTTTTGTATTTGAACAGTAAATATTACTTTTTTATGTACTCAAAAAAGACGTATGCTCAACTGTGGACAGGAAAGGGCTAAAATGAAGACGATTCAAATGCTTATTATTGTTTTTATAATAGAATGAAACAAGAAGTAAGTTTTTATGAAACGTCATTTTTGGATTTGGCAGAAGGCACCAGGTCGACCACGGAGGAAATGGATGGATCT
This sequence comes from Ephestia elutella, assembly GCA_018467065.1. Taxonomy (NCBI): domain Eukaryota; kingdom Metazoa; phylum Arthropoda; class Insecta; order Lepidoptera; family Pyralidae; genus Ephestia; species Ephestia elutella. The sequence continues at coordinate 12,204 of JAEMBS010000480.1, forward strand.
AGATAAGACAGGACTTAGGCATTGGAGAATAAAACAGGCCGCTCAAGATCGAGAGGGATACCGTATGCTGATCTCCAAGCTTCATTTTGAAAATGGTACCCCCTGATGATGATTTTAGATTTAGCTTTTATTGGAGCGTCTCATTGATATTTATGATAGATAACATTAAATGCTTAAAAAATATCCTGCCCGTGCTGTTGAGATCCGATCCCGAAAGAACCATGAGGTCATATTTACCATAAATATACATTATCATCGGAACTGAATCAACAATGTCTTTCAACTGTAACTATGTAATAATGATAACAGGAAATAAGAAGTTCTAATCTAATTTAGCTTGTAAATATTGACATTAAATACAAGCATTGTAAGTCTAAATAAAATTTGAAAAAAGCTAAATCGGTCATCTTTTAGCGTCGGAGGTTAAAAATGAAGTTATGAATGGACTACGCGACAATTTAGCCGGCGGCGATGCGTAGTCTGATAATTTTGACGCAAAGGTCAAACAGGTGTGTGTGAGGCGAAACCGACGAGTCAAGTCAAGGGCAGGTAACGGGACTTTCTATAGGGTTATTACTTCATAAACATTAGTCTTTCCTTTCTTCTCATCTCAGCCACTAGAAGTCTATCGTTGAATTAACATAGAACCCTCTAAAAAGATTTTCAATTTCTTTTAAGTGTTGCGAACAGGGGAAATAAACAAATAATGCAGATTTTTAGGCATGTATATAAATTTATAATTTCAAGAAATAGCAATTAATCTGAGCAATTACTATTACAGTAGTACTAATGAGTAGTGGTTTAGTGGTGGTTGGCAGTTGGCGGTTAGTGAGTACTGATTTAGTATTTAATCCGACTTTAACTAATATAATTGGATTATATTACGTATAGTCCGATATATACCAGACCTAAGTTTTGCAAAGCTATATCAATAAACAAACAGTAACGAGCATTGATAAAATGATAAGTATACTATTTTAGCCCTTATCACATTATATTAAGGACCGAAATGTAAGTATATATTACATATTAATACTCGTGATTTGCTCGTGACTGTAAACACTTTTTAAATTCTGAATAGCAAGTGCGACATTTCGCCGGCGACTGCTGATAATTTGGAGTGGAAGGGCAGGTGCCAGGGTCAAGGGCAGCTAACGGAGACCGAACTGCGGTGCAACCGGGACCTCGTAAAACGGTTCCAAAAAGCGAGCTCTTAAGACGACCTAAATCTTTTTTAGTAACGCGCTTCAAACATAATTATACTTTATTTATAGTGTTACTTGCACGTTTAGATATGCACTGGTGTCAGACATCGACTACCGACATCTAGCGGGTGCGGTTTTACCTAACGATATGAGCTCTAGAACTCGGCAATAAAACACGGCTCCCTCCTTTGAGTTTGGGGACGTTTGATTCGTCTTGGAAAGCCTTTTGATTTTAGATAAAAGTTTCTTATTATTAGAAGCGCGTATTTAATATTTTATTATTGATAAACTTTTATTTCCATGGTGTTTATTAATTAAAATCTACCTGGATCCTGAAAACATATCAAATATTTTCTGTTACAAAAAGAAGCAAACCTCCGACTTTGCTGCCATAATCTACGCTCGTTAACCAACGTCGCAGGGTTGCCAACATGCCATGACACTAAAGATTTTTTAGTTGTTTAAATACAGGATGTTTTTTAAATCATTGGCATACTTTCTACTGGTGAAAGTACTCATGAACATGAGCAACTTTTTGTATGGGACCGACTCAATCCGATGGAAAAAAAAATCAGCTGTTCCATACATTTCGGGTGAGTAGGTATTGGAAAATAGTATGGAACAGCAAATTTTTTTTCCATCGGATTGAGTCGGTCCCATACAAAAAGTTGCTCATGTTCATGAGTACTTTCACCAGTAGAAAGGATGCCAATGATTTAAAAAACACCCGGTATAAGGTATCAATGCTGGGCCTCCTGGTTTTGTTGAAGCACAGTTCAAAATATCGTATCGTATTCTTAAAACCATCTCATTTTCAATTTTACAACAAAAATATAAAAATGGAGTAACAATCCTAACGAGACTAAAAAAAAATAAGTGCATGATGTAGGATTTGCCAGAATACAGATCGAAAGTTCTTTATAATGTCAATTAAAGAATGCACTCCGGTCTGCTTTGGATTTGTCAATATTAAACTCGTATACGTACATATTCGATCTTATAAGATAGAGATGAGTGGAGGAAATTGAGACAGGCTTTTGCCTAGGCCTTGCTTAGTTTGTAAGTGAAAAAAAAATTCTAAATATTTGTCAGCCCTGCATAAGCCGTTAACGGAGCCCTACAAGACCCTTGACGAATCCGGCGTGCAGTTGCAATAAACGTGAGCGTTCGCAGCGCAAGCGCAACGCACGGAACGAATAGATGCATTAAAATTCGGTAATGTAATGATATTAAACGGCTTAATTACTCATAAACATTAAAGACCTATCAAATGAAGAAAATAAAATCCCATATAGCATTACCATTTCTATGTATCTCTCATCGATTTATTTGGTGGTGTTGCTATGTTTGGGTAAAAATTAATTTGTTTTTGATTTATTTGCGTCATCCGAACAAAATTGGACTCCTCCAGTAATGAGAAAATGAAGATGTTTATGTTATATATAATATTATTAACATCAAATATCATTATAGTTGTGTATGTATATAATATATTTTAAAATTTATCGTGAATTGTAAGTAATTAACTTTCACTAGGTTCTCAGTAGAACCGACAGCAGGACCTCTTGGAACAGAGGAAAAAGGACTGCCTGCAAAATCAATCCGTCAATTATCTGAATGAACGATTCAGAATTTAATTGTAGCAAGCCTCAAAAGAAGGTGAATGATATACAGATAAGTTGTGAAAACTAGCTGGCAGTTATTGGAGGCTTTTACATTAATAATTTTTATGTCACCTTTCATTTGATAGGACTTCTATATCCTGTCGATATGAACGTCTTTTAATTAATAGTTATAAGTTTATAACTAATGTTCCAAAATGGACATGGAATGTGATAATTCTTGGACATCGTTTAAAAACAATAACACCTCATCAATCAATTCACTGAACCCAATATTGACCTCAAATTAAGCGATTAGTATTCATCAAACCGCGTCCTATCGGAAGAGCAATATTTATGACGAATTAGTGATCGAAAGACATGATAATGTCGGCTAATGAGAGGTGGCTTCTCCATAACAATAGGCCAGGTGTTGTTCCGAGAGTTGCTTCCTTCGCGGAAGAAGCACTTGGCATGCACACAGCTGAGGAGCCATTGTAATGGTGGACGCGCATGAAATAAATATTGTGGGCTGTTTACAATGATTGATTGTATTAGGTGCTGATCGGTTAATCACCTGTTGTTTTGGTCTCAAGGCCATTGATTTGTGATGAATTCTTTTTGCAAGCGTTTAGTTTTACCAGTCCTAGGGTCTGCCTGACCATATCCGATTGAGTTAAAAAGCTGAGCTGTAATCTTTTTACTAATATTATAAATGCGAAAGTTTGTTTGTGAATTTGTGAGGATGTTTGTTCTCAATCACGCAAAATCTACTAGACGGATTTCGATGAAATTTGGTACACGGGTAGTAAAATACCAGGAATAGCAAATAGGGTACTTTTTATCCCGAAATTCTCACGGGAGCGAAGCCCTGGGGCGCGGCTAGTTTTACATATACTCGTACATTAAGAAAATTTTCAATGTAGAAAACGTCCAGACTCGGCTCTTTATAAAGCATTAGAAAACAGATAGAGTCAAGTTATAGATCTCAAGTTATGGTGGACCTAGAAAAATAGAAAATGGAGCAGATCTCTATATGAGACTTTAACTGCGACTTTGACATTACCAGATTTTGTTTTTACCATCTTTTTTTTATTATTTTTTATTCAAGATGGGTTTGCTCTTGGCCACAATCTTGCCCGAAGACAGAGATGAGGTCTACTATGTAGCGAGCTTACCCAGAAGCAGCCTATTCACTCTGGTTTTGAAGAGAGTCAGGTTGTACGTGCTCGGGAACACAGACGACATATAACACATCTACGACTTACTTAGACATTAAATGCTGATATGGATAATGCCCGGTCATAGGAATAGGGTACTCCTCAAATAAATCGAAGTTAAAATCCAAAAAAAAAACCTCTATATTGCAAATTTTCAAAAAACCATATTGTCATCAACTATCAAACAAATGATCACAGATATCGTCATCTTATCTCGCTGCTCCGGCCATCGACTGCCTTTGAATAGATGTTTCAATAAAAATGATATGCCCGTCACGAGCGGCGCAGGTGTGCGGCGCATGCGCGGCATACGAAGGTGCGGCGACGGGAGCTGGAGACCATTTGCGAGTTGTAATTAATAGCTAATCAAAACAATAAAAAAATCACTGCTGCTATCTCAATATGAGAAAGTATAGACTATGTGGATAACGTAAGGATGTACAGACAGATGCTGAGAAACCTGACCCCCTGAGATTAGGATTCGGTGAGATTGAGGGTCAAGTTTCTCTGCATTTGGCTGTACGTACACGTATAGATCTACATTTAATCTTTATACTTTAAATTTCGAGTTAAGTGAAGCGACCAGATATCAAAATAACTGTGTCTATTCTTTCCCATTTTTTGCTTTCATCTTCAATCAATCAATCTAAACTATGTTATCATGTAACTAACTATCCTATCATGTAAACAATCTTACCATGTCTTTTTATGATTTTACAACAATATAAATTAAAATAGACCGTTTAGGAAATTACTTTCGTGGTTAATAAATGTTTTACTTTAGAATGTTTAGGTTTGAACTAATATTTGATTTATTTTCAACAAAATTCAACAAAAAGTACTGTGAAGATTGTTTACATGATAGGACTGGTAAGAATAAATGGAGTTTATATTTATTTGCAATATTTATTTTGATAGAGAATACATTATGCTTAATCACATTGACCTATATATAGCTGATTTATAAGCTACGATATAATGCATCAAAGATAAGATAGGGTAAACCGCCATTTACTCTGTTTCATTGATCGCTTACACAAGCATTAGGGTAATAAAATTGTCACCAGCTCCTGTACTACATCTGATATCATTCCGACATAGGAATTTCTATCTTATATTGAGATTAAGAAGGCAGTCGTCAACCGCAAGTTTCTTAGCAGTCCACGACAACATTGTCCAGCGTTTTACATACAGTTTTTTAGATCTGTTCTCGATATATCCACGCACAGATTAAATGTAAATACGTGCGTGATGCTCGTACAAATATGGGCAAATCCCAGATGTTTTGTGTGGTCGGAAATTCGTGGAGATCCACATTTAAACAATGACTTTGAGACAAGTACTTTTAGTTGACATAAATAAAAAAGAATATAAAGTATTCTCATATAAACATTAGTTTAGATATGGTTAAAAAATCCCATGCGAGCAGGACTTGAATAATTAATAATAATAATAATTTAATTTAGTATCTACTAATTGCATCTGAGATAGACAAAAATCCAAAAATAAAGAATATAGTTATAACAAAAAAAAAATTGGATTTAGGTATAAATTATTAAAATAATATGATTATAATAATCCTACTAATATTATAAATGCGAAAGTTTGGATGTGAGTATGTGAATTTGTGAGGATATTTGCTACTCAATCACCCAAAATCTACTAGACAGATTTCAATTAAATTTGTAACCAGACAGAAAATATACCGGGAATAGCACATAGTGCAAAATTCCCACGGATGTGAATCCGCGGGGCTAGTACATGGTAATCTAAAAATAGATGAAAAGGATCTAACCATAGACAGAAACGGAAAAGTCAATAAAAGTACTCTCGATCAAGATCAAACGCAGAGACATCATAAAAGATTCTACCTATAGACAGATAGACTCAACCAAAAAAACTATCCCAATTTTTTCATTAATACGTCAGATAATTAAATTCCTACATTTCTATCCATTTTATTTTTTTTAACTATCCTGTAGGTTTTGTATCCCACTGCTGGGCAAAGGCCTCCCCCTTTTTCTTCCACTCGTCTCTCTCTATCGCAAGTCGTAGCCACTCAGGTAAGAATTTGTCTATGTCGTCCCGCGATCTCCTTCTAGGTCTACCATTTCCTTTATTATTGAATATAAATTGGATATGAGAAGTTTTCTTGCTTTCTTGGTTTTAATTCCTTCAAATTTTTCTTCCAATATCATTTCAGTTTTCTGTTGAACATTTGATACTCATAAAGATGTCTTTTTTTCAAAAACTTGTTGAACCAGAGTACCAGAGCTTTTTGTAATATTTCCATCATCAACAAAATCGATACCAGTTTTTTTTTTTTTCCTTTCTGTCCATCTCTTCTTTAACACTAAATCTTTTGGCGTCTAATCTATTTGTGTCACAACATGAACAAGTTAAAATCTGCATGTACTTATACGGGGCACGGCGACACTGATAAGACATCTCCCCAGTTCCCACGACAGGCCGTGAGAATGAATATGTAAGAGATTACACCTACGCTACGCGTGTGACTCTAACACTTCCGGAGATCCGCGGATCTCACAACCTAAAGTTCCTGACTATGGAAATATATATTTTGATGATGTCAACTGACGCTTTATATTATTGCAACTCGTGCCATCAACAAGTAACGACAAGAAACTTTTTCCAGCGCATGACAATGTTTTGTACTAACATACTGTAACAATTTGACACAATAAAGAGGAAAAAGATAAAATCCGCAAATTGGTGATTCCCTAGTGCCCGTGTTTAAAATAATTGGCCATTTGGAAGAGCGGTTGTAACCAGAGCTGCCAAAACAAGTGTAGACCCACAGACCCCGAAGTAGACCTAGAAATGATTGCCTCTAAAGAATTTATGGAAGAATATAATTTGAAAGGCAGGCAGTCGAAGAGGAAATCTCAATTTGAGATTTCTTTGAGATCCTTAAACCCACAAAGAAGTAGCCGCAGGAATTTAAAAATCTGCTTTGATAACAATTTAACATAATTTAACGTTTAAGCCGAAGCAAGTTTATAATTTAAATCTGTTGTCCATAAATCTCCTTAGCGGGGTATGGTAATATTTCCCGCGCTCGTGCCGCGCGCGCAGCTTAATTATATCATATCGGAGATCGAACACGCGCCAACCAGGGTATTCTGCTATGAACCCTCGTAAATTGTTCACTATTCGGCCATTGCCACTGCTTACCTATTAAATAAAAAATACTACTTTTATTATAGAACTAGGACCATACTCTACGGGCTAAGTTTTGCGTTAAAGATCAATATGAAAATGATTCTCTTAAATTTTTCCATATTTACTAATTTGAACAAAATCGAATGCTGCCTTTAGTGCCCACTAGATCGTGAGACTTGCACTCGATTGCCAATCGCTGCTTGGAATCTAGCCAGCATTTTATTCTCTATCTATTCATTACCAATACTTTCAGTTTAATGTGGACTATGAACATTTTGAGTCCTTCAATAAATATTGTGTGATATTTAAGAATTTTGGAGTTTGAATTCTCAAGTAAAATTAGAGAGATTATGGAAGACATAATAATCGTATAGGTGGTGATGAAAGTTCTGGAATCATTCTACAAACACTAAAATTTGAAGCAGTGGAAGCTGAGATTATATAATCGTAATTTGTAAATCCCATCAAACTAAAAAGAAATAGGTAGGTATTATATAAAAACTGCAAAACATACTAGCGACGAATTCGTTTGCGTGTCAAATTCCATACACCTCCGAAAATTAGTAAAAACTAATAAGATTAGGGGACTGGTGTTATCAATTTGTAATTTATACGCGCGTTGCATGCGCACTGCTGTAATTTCACGCCATCTGTCGACTGAGACCCTCACATTTACGATTATAAATAGTCAGAAATTGCGTATTATGAACAAGATCGCTTTAACATAATGATACAAGATAATACTTGAAAAGTATGTAGACTACAAATTGATATAAGTACTTAGACTAAGTTAGCGAGCATAATAATGTCGAAAACTCTTTTCACAAAGGTAGGTTTAGCAATGAAAATAAGTCAAATCATGCCTGAAATCGCCAATTCAAAGAAGGAAATATCACGTAGCTTAGTTTTTACCACAGAGTTATTTATCCAGGTTTATAAAGGGTTGAAACATTACATTCCAAGATTAAGCGACAAAATTTAACAATATCTAGCGGGTGAAGTAAGACGCACAAATGACGGAAGAGTCTCAAATTGCAAATTATTATTATTCAGTACGTCGGCGGCGCCCGGTCAATTGGCGGCATCTTTTTTAATTCTGCAAATTGTGCCGCCGCCATGACGGTTTCCGCGCGGTTTTTATATTTAGTCGTCTGCAATTAGGACGTCTGACTTGCCGGTCACTTTCCCAGGGACATGTCACTGTTGTTTTTTTTAGAACTAGCAGTGTTAATTTAGTAGATAAATTGCAATATTCTATAGTATGGGAATACTGGCCTGTGGTGTGGCCCTAGAATAGCACCAACCCATCTCTTCCCGTGGGTGTCGTAAGAGACGACTAAGGGATTTAAAACACCGGAGGATGGGCAGCAGCATCTTTCCGCGTACTATGCCATCACACTGCGATCGCCAACCCGCCTGCCAAGCGTGGCGATTACGGCAAAACCCCCCCATGGATAAAATCCTTGGGGGGAGGCCTTTGTCCAGCAGTGGACGTCTTTAGGCTGAGAGAGAGAGTATGGGAACAAACAGATACTTACAAAAGTGTTTAGTGTACACCAGGTTATAAATTTCTCTATGCCTGTACCATCTCTATCAAAACCTTTCTCTCAATTAATTACGATATTATTATTATAATATATTCTGAAAATTGTGATGAAAAAGTGTCTTAATGATTGATTTGATGATACCAAATAAGCAAGTTTCTTGTCAATATTCGCTGCTTCACCGAGCAGACCCAACGCCTTTAACTTGGACAATCGCACTTTTAAAACGTGGCATTATCAGAACTCCTATAAGTGACAAATGCTAACCCGCATTGTATGCAAAGCAGATGAAACATCTCCGGACCCTCGGGCTCGCGCGAATTGAACAGAAGCAGCTGGTGTCGAAACAAAATATTCAGCGAATAGGAACATCGTCAATATATCCAGCAAGATCTAAGGTCCTAATAGAGAGAGTCTAGAAAGTCTAAAACAATATACATATTCGGATGACCACTAAAAAATTTGACAAGGAATTTCCATAGGTTCGATTCGATTAGTTCTAATGTTGAAAGGTTTATAACGAAACAAAAAGGAAATAAGGGTTTAAATCAAAATATTTCGTGAAATATTAAGTATACGTTATAAAATTAAAAGATTCAACCATGACCTGGGTAACATTGCCTCTCGTCTGTGGAAAGTAATTGCAAAATTTTTATGTTTGGATGAACGTGATCTTTTGAGATCTCGAGGATCCGTCATACTCATACTCAGGACAGGACCAACCGATAGTAGGGTGTTGCCGCGTAATGACCTCTCAAAAGAAGAAGAGAAAATTATTGGCAAAAGCGAAATTAAAAAAATCTGCTTCGGCTACGGATGACTCCTAGCAGATGGAAGTTCATGAGTTACAACCTATAACCTTCCTACATAATGGCCTTTTTATTGATGAATACCATATGAAAATGTGTAAGTAAATACTGGAAGTATATTCTTATGTATTTCGGTATTCTTTATAATCTTACTAGTAGTTTTCTGTAAACTTTTTGACGAAGCGTGTTACTGATAATCATTTGTAATAGACAATAGTTAATTTATGATTTAACAAATGCTTTAGTAATCATAATAAAGTTATCGTAATAAAGTTTAATGAAAGTAATGGATGGCTCAGGACAGAGAAGATTGGCGTAGACGGAAGGAGGCCTATACCCAGCAGTGAGCCACGGATGGCTGTGGATGATGAAGAAACGTAAATACTGCGGTAGGTACAATCTTGGGTATCGAGTCTATCGTGTCTCAATGGTTTTGATATAAATCATCATCGAGATATTATGTACTAAATCATAGAGTTACTATTGGCGCGTCTTGGCAGTAAAATTGACAATCGAATGCTGTGATGGAAGTTTGTGTGATCATCGTGTCATCGATGTCAAGATTATTAAAAAACAAGTCTAGTCTAGTCTCTTTGTACTTTCCTACTAATATTAAAAGTAAAAATTATTTAAAAAAAAAAGTAAATACTATAAAATATTGTATATCCACTAATTTAAAAACGAAATTATATTGATTTTGATTAAGTACAATAAATTAGAGAATTTAAAATTTAGCCAGTACCGAAGTTTGTTTATAGGCCTGTTCAGGCATGATAGACCGAAGTTTAACAAATAAAAATGTTTTTATATTACAGACTGCAATCATTTCTTTATGCTTAGGTGAGAAAACCTGCACGAAACAATACATTCCAAGTTATTCCTTTGCCTTTATAGGCAAAAGATTCATACGTTTATTATTTAAAACGATATTCTGCCATTATTGGCAGAATATCGTTTTAAATAATAAACGTATGAATCTTTTACCGGCGCGTGCGGCCGTGCCAATTACACCAACGGGAATCTGATACAACTAACAAGGCGATGCGTATCTGTCGCCACTGCCCAACGGCCCGCATTCCAAATCCGATAGCGAAACCCGTGATATAACCTCCAATTCCCAAAGGATTTTCAACTAAAACTCTGTTACATCAGGGTTTAATGTTGTTTGAAGTTGGTGATGTAGCCACTTTGCATGATGAGCGTTGTGGCGTGAATTACGCGGGCGCAGGTCGTTATTGTTCTACCAGATTGCTTGATCTACCACATCATGCAATAGTCGTCCTTAAAGCTATAAAGATAAGGAAAGTTTGGGTGAAATTTAATGTTGGTTTTGGAGGTCCTCGTCGGAGTATTTCACGCAGATGGCGAGATAGAGGCGATTGTGCGCGCGCCGATAGCGTATCATGACACAGCGGAAGGACAAACAGAAGCTATGAATCAACGGACAACAATACCACGGAGACACAAGCAAGCTTTGTTTTAGTTGCGTAACAGAAGTAAACGAGCTGATAAAACGCGCTATTGCGAAGGATAAGGCGGGTGACTATTAAATTATGCTTCCTTCGAATCAGAGCATCATCAGAAGTAGTAAAGATTATATAAATTTGAGTACCTACACTAGCAGTGTGAACTAGGAGTGTAAGGCAGTTATTCGTTATAGAGTATTTTTATTCCTATGAAAAAATCCCATTTTACAGATGTTTTAACCAGACTGAAAATGAAAAACAATTTATTTGTTTTCACCGACAGACAACCACAATTATTTATAACGCTGTTTTACTAGTTAGGAAGAAGTTATGGGTAGCTTCATATGATCGTAGTCAGCTCTAAAGCGTAGAGGCTCCGCTCGTTAAGGCAGTTTAATATACATAAAGCATTCATAATACAGGCCAATTAGCGCGGGTCGACGCGGGCAGAACAAAGCGTACGGCCCGGCGGTGCGTCTGACTAATAATGCTGTTTAATTCGCGATGATTCCGCTAGATTTATGGCGTCTAACCATAGAGGTTATGATTTGCCTACGACCGGCGCCACTTGAGGGCCTTAATTTGTATGTTTATTAAAAGCATTCATCAAAAGTGACAACGTACTAATTATAGCTGGTTCTACAGCGTTTTTGTTTTCGGTCTTCTTTGAATGTTACGCATGATTATTTATAATTTGTGGTTTGTTCGTGAATGATAATGTTTCGGTTTCCAACTAGGTAGTTTGTTAATTCGTTGTATTGAAATAATTTATTTACTAAAAAACGGTATAAAAGGGGACCAATAAATCAACGACCCACATTTCGCTTGTAGATTTTGGCGTGACCCTGATGGACACAAACAGAAAAAATAACGACAGATATAATATACCGGAAGTAGCAGATCTGAAACCACAATTATAGAAAACACGTTTTCAATCCGGACTTAAACAAAGTGACATAATAAAGAGGTTTCAGAGTGAGGTAGTATCCGATACATCGTTTAATGTCAAAATCGGAAAATGTAAAGGTCGGAAAATGTCAAGGTCGGAAAATGTCAAAGTCGGAATATGTCAAGATCGTTAAATGTCAAGGTCGTAAAATCGAGTTGAAGAGGCTTCATAACTTTGTTTCATGGAACGAACCACAGTTTTTCGAAGGTCAGAGTTACAAATTCTTAAAACAACAGAACTGTATGAATCATGCGTGATTCCCCAAAAGTAATGGGACTGTTTGAGTCAATTATCGATAGAATTGGAGAAATGGAAGCTGTTATGGACATTAGAGCACTCAGCCGGTCCCATGGTTGTCTGCCGACAATTTGTAATTAAATGCCGGAGCCGCGGTTCCCATTGCTCGGAGCAGTACAGATTCTAGGGTTGCCACAACTCTATTTTCGATACAATTTTTTATATTGCAGTTGAGAAGCTCACAGTTTATGTCGTGGGTTTAATAGGATTCGTAAAGACATATTTTGTATTGGGTCATGCGATTAGATATACTAATTAATGTACATAATAATTACATACTGATTTGTAAAAATAGAAAGAAATAGATGGACAGCTCTTAAATTGGAAGAAGAACATTTTTCAGGAAAATATTCAAACTCCCGGAAAAAAGCACTATTCTCGTGGAAAAGGACTTCGTTCAAAGTGTATAATGTTTGGTTTACTGCATAGTTCGTTCAATAAATAATAGTATTATCATTCATCATAATTAATGTCAAATAGATTTTTCTGAATATATATTGGAGTATGAATATCTATAATTAAA
>JAEMBS010000481.1:0-25000 GCA_018467065.1 Ephestia elutella
TTTTCAATCCAACAGCGACTAGATGTTTACGCCGGGCGGTTCGTAATAAAATCGTAAAAGTAAAACAAACAAGGGTTTCCACAATCCTTGCTAACAAATAAATTACAAAAACATCCACTGATTTATTTATTAAAAGTGTTTAGATTAAACAAGTAATTCATTTTTATAAAGTAAACAAAACACAAAATATCAGGTATTTCATAAAGCAAAAATCTATCAACAAAAATGAAAACGAAAGTCATTACGTCCAGAGTAATTTAAACAAATAGCTCCATATGTTTCAGTGCCTTATTACGTCACGTATAGGAATTCCAATATCATCCTGGTATCGGATAGCAATATACTCGCGTAGTGCGCTCACTTGCTGGTATTTTCTATCCATTGCTGGGACCGTGTGTTGTCGCCCATTCGATATTGCAAATATTATGCAATATAACTGTACAAAAATAGAAACGTACTGGTGATATTGTTAACAAACAATGGCGAAGTATCGATGGCAAACATGGTCCGCCAATGTGGATTTGTTTATTCGCGGCTCTACAGAAAATAAATTGGTTTCGCTATTTCCCATTTGATATTCGTAAATTGAAAAATAATTACGATCGTGTGACTTCATCTATTATACAATGTGTCCCGTCATCAGTGCCGGAGCCTTTAATGGTATGTTATATGGCATTTTTTATGGACAAATCACCACTCAAAACTAAAAAAAATAAAAAGAAAAACTTTTTATTTTTTTCTTTTTAACTTTCGTTTTAAAATAAAAAATAAACATTTTAATGGGCTAGTTTATTCACAAGAAGTTTATATTATTGTTATAATTTAAAAAAAAACACATTTTTTTTGCTTTTACTTTTTTTTCTTTTTTTTTGTCTTTCATATTGAAACATCTTTCTCATTTTATTGTTGTCTACATGATTAGCTTTTAAATGAGACCTTTTTTATGTCGATAGGACTTTTACACGAGTAGTTACGATTGAATTAGTATAAGAGCACGAAAAAACATAAAATGGCTGCAATTTTACTACAGTAGAAGAAAAAGGTTTTGGGTGATATGTTCATAAAAAATGCCATATAACATACCATTAAGCGGGACACATTGTATATATTTTGTTGCGCTGAGATTTATTCGTAACAAGGCTTCGTAGATAATTAATTATCTGTAGAATCTAGTGTCGTATTGTACAAGAAGCGTCTGAGACAGTTAAAAAATATATAATTTCTTTGTATTTGTAAATATTATTAAATGTAACTATTAATCCAGTGGTTAGTTAGATGCACTTGTAGCAGCTGCGCTTGAGTCTTATACACAACACATACCTTTACGAGTATCATTTATTATCACTAGTTAGTAGCAAAGCTTACCAGCTCTAAGCGGTTTTGAGTACTTGTAGAACCATTAAAAAAACCGCGCTGACGTTTCCAATTAAATTGCGTCATAGTCAATGTATTATTCCAATTTCTATGACCAGAATCTAATGGTATTGTATGTGTCTGTAGGGATTACGCAGATACGTATAACTCGCGAAGATTAATTTCGCAGGGCGCGCACTAAATCTTTTCACTCAGCATCAGATTAGCGCCCGAACCTTCCCCTAAATGTATCGTTGTTTTTCTAACATTGTAAACATGCCTCCCCAACACGGCTGGGTAGGTTCTACCTGAAATAACATTTAAATTTGTAGGTTTTACAATACATACATGAATTTACATATCAATAATAAAACATTTAATACGGTTTTATAACGAAATTGTCGTCAACTTGTTAATCGAGAATTCGCACCTATCTAATGTAATTTTTTTTAGTCCACAAGTTAAGACAGTGTAGTTATCCCGCAGTTCGTTACACCAGAGTTACTCGATTAAATATAATATATGTGCAAAACGTTGGCGTATGATTGCGTCATACTCGTACGTATTTAAGTAATATGTAATTTAAGACATCAGTCAGACATTTCTAGAGTGTCTTTACACTCTAGAAATGTCTGACTGATTTCTCAGAAATAATTTCTCATAGTTCACTCGAGAACTGGGTAAAAGCGAATTCATAACGTGAATGTTATTTTACTAATGCTATGAATTCATATCTTTAGTAGAAACCAAACATTGACACTACATATCGCCTCACTCAGCACTTAACCTATATCCATTATGTACAGAGAAAGAGGCCATTATAACGTCACTGGAGTGGAGGACTTGAAATATATCTCTAAATCGCGGGCAAAAAATACAAACGACCATTTCATCGCGTAATCCCGCGGGCAATCGAGTATTTCTTATTCAAATGTTCAGTCAGCTATTTTAATGTTTCAACACAGCACGTCATCAATCTTAGCGGAGGCCAAACGTGCGCCATTACCCACCCCCTTGCAATTATCCACTCGAATAAAAACGTTTTAAGTGTTAAATTAACGATATCTCAGCGGGACGAGAGCTTGTCTGACTAAGTGATTAATTCAAACCCTTGAGAAGGGATAGTGATGCACCCAGTTATCTGATTGTAAGTATATTAAACCGAATTCGTTTCGATTGGCAGTAAAACTAGATTTTTTTTTGTAAAATAGAAATTAACACAAAGTCAAAATCATTTTTAGATGCAATCAGTTTCGAACATTGATGCAGATAATAACTGACGGGACTTATCGACATATATCCGAAACTCAAACATCAGAATTCTACCTGAAACTGCAGGTACCATTGTGAATAGAAATGTGGCGTCATTGAAATACATTGATGTGGAAAGGAATAAAGACGAATTTATCTGAAATTCGAACTGGCAAAAGCGTTAGCGTTATAACACAAAATTACGATATCGATTTAAGTTGGTATGCCACTTCTCTGTTCGAGTAATCGCATTATTATTCTCTTACTTTGTGAAGTACTTACTAACAGGCACAATCTTCAAATATTGCTTCTGCAGATTGTTCGCACATCACTTTCAAACTTTGCGTCTGCAAGCGAAACTGGGAAATTGCTCCACGTTAGATGTTTCTTATTTCTGCCCTAGTCGCAGTCACTTAACTACGTAAATATAAACAACCGTCATTCTTCTTCTTTACGCGCGTCGGGCGGAGAGAAAAGAATGACAAACGAGTTAAAGAATAATGGAAAGTAAATGAAAACAGAAA
This sequence comes from Ephestia elutella, assembly GCA_018467065.1. Taxonomy (NCBI): domain Eukaryota; kingdom Metazoa; phylum Arthropoda; class Insecta; order Lepidoptera; family Pyralidae; genus Ephestia; species Ephestia elutella. The sequence goes on from JAEMBS010000481.1 coordinate 3,129, forward strand.
AATCGCTTTTGTCAACTGTTTTATTCTGCGATTGTTTGTAGACATTTTGTTTTAGTGTTTCATTTCTCCAATGATTCTTTGCCGTCTGGTTGTAAATAAAGTAACAAAATATATGTGAGAAAATAAGTTTGTACATTAGAACCAAGTTATTTTACCGAAGCGAAATTTGATAAACATTTCTGATTCTAAAGTTTTAATACGTACCATACTGCTAGTTGCAAATGAAGCTATAAACCTAAGTATTAATTAAATCAAACTACTGATTTAATATTTTTTGCTATAGCATCGTAATCGAAATTGAAACGGAGTTTTAAAACGTGAAACCATTAATGGTTGAGTTTGAAAACAAGCCGTACAGCGCAGTTAGGAGCGGGATAATTCTTCCAGCGAAATTCGCTTCCCTTTGCGTCGGCTGTCGACTGCTATTTAATTAGCGTTTCGCATGTTGATACTTCAAATAGTCACACCGAACTATAGTCAACAGAGGGAGAACGTGCCTCACGTTCGTTTTACTGCTGGCTAAGTAGAATGCTAACAATCCAAATCGAATATGCAGTTTTAGTTCGCTCTTCTTTATTATGCTAAGAGATTTTTTTTATAAAGTAAGGTTTAGCGATAACGCGTTTTTTCTTTTGTGTATGTGCAATAAAGAGTTTACAAACAAATTAAAGAAATGTGATTGCTACTCGTCTAATAAAATCAAAGTGGAATGAAAAATCAAGACATCGTGAATTTTATTGTTTTACGTAACCCGCAGCGTAGTCAGGCGTTTTATATACTTTGTATAAAAATAAGACACAAAAATCCAAGCATAACAATTTTTTTTCTCAAATATACAAAGTTAGATCACAAAATACAAACGAAACGTTTTTCAATGGAATTCAAAGACTTTTAGTAATAGATATTGCTTTCAGCTTTCACAAAATTGGCACTTCTATATCTAGGTTAGGTAATAAGAGAACGGATTGTACGACCCGCTTTATAGGCAGTATTGTCCATTTATTCCACTGCACTATCGGAAAAGGTAAACTATTTATCAACAAAAGCGACCATTGTGACCGTGTTGCAGCCCGATTCCCGCAGATGCGCTGCTTTTCAAAAGAAACTATTTTCATTTGGGTGCACTTATACGACTTAGATGCTGAAATATCTATAGTTTCTGTATGTAGGCATGCATTATTATTTATCTTATCCTAACTTTCTAACTTATAAATGCGAAAGTGAGTTTGTTTGTTACCTCTTCACGCTTTATCTACTGAACCAATCTTCCTGAAATTTCACATACGCGTTTGAAGTACTAAGGGATAACTTTCATCCCGGGAAAAAGTACTGTTCCCGAGGGATATTCACGTGAGCGAAGCCGCGAGCAAAAGTTACATATGCTGCCGTTTACCTATGCCCGTGAGTTATTTTCGAAATGTGTGAAAGATCTGTCATACGTAACAAGTATCCCATAATTCTAGTGGTATTGACTTCAAGTAAACACACGATTCTTAGGTAGTCACGCTGCAGTTCGAACCGACAAACTGCACATCTAATTTTCAGTTCGCTGTAAAATCCAGCGTTTATCTTTTGTAGAAGAAAGCAACAACATTACAGAGTGTGCGAGGGTTCGCACGGCGCGCCCTCAGGTAAAAACCAAATTGAATTTTCCCTCGGCCAAATAGAACGGTATCGCGCAGATAAATCTCGAGGCTGCCTCATCCCGTATCTACAGAAAACAAAGTTTAATAGAAAAGTAAATAGAAAAAGTGGAAGTGAAAACACTGAATGATCCAAGTTTTAATTCGAACCAGATATCTACCAGCTGAATTTCGCGGAGAAAATCACAACTTCCTAACTTGAGAAATAAACCTTGTAGGTACCTTTCTATCTTAAATATGAAATATTGCTATAGATAAAAGCTATATTACTAGCTACGGATTTAGCACCAGAATCAATTCAATAACGCCTGTTTTGGCTAAAAACGTGTGATGCAGGCTTAATAAAAAGATATTGTTCACTATAAAGTATTTTTTTTGCATACCTACTTATTTTTATTTAAGTACATAAAGACAAAAGGTATCTATAGCTAAAACTACATCTATTTCTTCACAAACAGTATCTGGAACGAGATTGTTTCAAAAGGTCCTAACAAAACAAAGTGGTGAAAATAAATGAATGTTAGAAAGACATGATAAATATCTCTTTGAGAGACTGAAGGAGATAAAAACAAGAGACAACTCTAATGGTTGGGTTAAATCACTTCACTATTGTCCCAGAAACCTTTAACTATCATAGCAATTTATTTCAGAACGCTTGCAAAAGACATAAACCTATATGAAATCTAATGAGGGCGTTAAATTTCGCAAGATAAAATTATCATGATATGGGCCTCTTAATCGAGTGCTCCTAACCGCGTTTTACGGTATTATATAAAGTTAATGTAATTTTATAACGGGTCTTAGGCGTGCGTTTAATTTGAACGGAGCGGCTTGGAGCTAAAACCACGCTCGCCAGACCCAAGCCACGGGCGGGGGCGGAGCTCCCTACATCACCATACATGCACTAATGAATGCTTATTGTACCCAATAGCTTAAGTTACAAGTGACTGAAGCTGGTCTAGAATATATGGCAAAAATGGAACGGATTGCTGAATACAATCAAATAAGTACTATATAAACTAACTCAGTAGAGTTTAAAAAAATATATTCCTGATTTTTTTTTTCTTACTTAAGTTTTATATATTATCTGATTTTATACAATTATGTAAGGTACCTATTATTAATAATATAACAATCAGAAATATACCTACCTCCTTCAATTGTAATTAATTAAAAATTACTTATTATATCATTGATTAACATATAACACTCAGTGTTTCCATTTACCAGTAACGTTCATATTCATTTGAAGATCATCGTAATCATCGGTCCTGTCCGACACGAGCTAACAGTTGCATCTTGGAGAGTCGCAGCCTCGCTGTACCTGTATTAGGGAACGAAGGAGCGATTTCAGGTCAGTGCCAGTTTACTGTTTACTTTAATCTACGGTTATAATTACATACCTAATTTTACGTGACGTGTTCGTACGTTCCCCACCAAAATGAGTTCAGGAATCTTTGTTTCATGAAATTTGGAATGATTTTCAAAACTTTTGTGAATTAAGTACGTCTATATTAACTTTTTTTTTTGTTTTAATGGAAATTAATTCATTTTCATTGTGTTGAATCGCCCCCGTCTGTCACCCGCGACACCCCTCAATCTGTGCGGGCTCAGCGACTCGCCGCTAATCGTGCGCACCACTCACATATAAGGTTCATTCGCATAACTCTTTCCCGCTTCTGTTAGGTTATGCTCGTGTTCATGCTCACTGAAAACGATTAAACATATACATCAGCCGGCCGCGTTAAGAATGCTCACATAAAATACAATGTTCATTTTATTCTCGCCTCGAGAAAATAAAAACAATTTTTCTTCTCTAAAGCGCTCTAAAAGTTAGACGTAGCTTATGCGACTTGTAGGTATAAATTATCCTGGCAGTTGCGACATTAAGAGCTCTTTCAAATTTGGGAATAAAGTTACTACCTACTTATTTTAGCCAAGTTTCCAGTATCTAGTTTATTGATACTACTTAGGTACTAGTACCTACTGGCTTAGTGTGAATTATACCAACCGTTACACACAAAATTATTTACATATCATCCATCTTCTACTATTTAAAGCGAAAGACATTATCCGAGGATCGTAACAGCTCACCCATCTCAACGCTCGTATCTGTCGATAATGCCGCATTATATTTTATTATCCCATGACTGATGGACAAGAATTTCCACAAACCTTATAACGTGAAAAATCCGGCCTGGAACGAATCGGACACATTTACAGTATGACGTAACTTTCTGGTTTTCCTTTCCTGAATATATTTAGTAGAAACGTAGTGTTGTATTGTGACGTATGCATCGTACCTTAATGTCTAGTTATGATAATGATGATGAAGAAATGTAAGTTGGTAGTACAGTACCTATACAAGTAAGTACAAAATGTATTTCATTAAGAATGAGTTTACTGTTGTTTACGTTTCTTTGGATCAAAACAGATTTATTTCTAGATTAACTCTACTTTGTCCTCGTTTACCGTAGGGCCGTGACATATTTGGGACAAGTCCGTAACAAATAATTAAAAAGTTTAGATTCATCTGAGCGCAGTCAGGAGGTCGGGCGGCCGCCTGTCAGAAGTTGGCCATTAACTTTTCATTTGCAAGTTTGGCCGAACCTACGAAGCTATCGGCGCAACTTTGTAATTTCCACCCACTTGCTCGTACAGTGCAGTATGTAGTGTAGAGAATTACGTGAGCTACAGTTTAGAGAGTAACGTCTATCATTTGGAGAAGTATTCATAATTAGAATTTTAGATTAGTGATAGAACTCTAACAACGCCAAAAAAATGGTTCCACGAAATATGCACCTCTGTGGGCGGGGCGTAAAATACACACCTCACTTCGCCTCAGTTCGCCGTGGCGCTGCGAGTTCAACGGTTGTACTTGTACCTAACACATAAGTGTCAATTGTACGTATCATCGAGTAATTTCGCAAGTTTAATTAGAAAAAATATGCCATCGTGTGTCGTAAAGTGGTGTAGAAATCACACAGATATGAAGAACAGCGGAATTACCTTTCTTTCCTTTGCCGAGACTACGTAGTACTTATATTAATTCTGTGCCGAGACTTCAAACGCGAAGCGGCTGAGCCGTTTGTTTGAGCGGTAGCCGGCTGCCGCGGTGTGTTGACCCCGCCCCGTGACCTTGACGCGCCCAATCGTGTACTAGCTTTTTCTATGAGAATGTGTGAGTGTCTTGTTGTATTTAAGTACATTTGTTTGCGTAAATGGAACCAAGATTAGAGCGTTCGTTGTATGAGAATTACACTTCCATATTTATTTATAATTCAATGTTAGTGACGTTCTTGGAAATATTAATAATTTCATTAATCCTGGAATTGAAATTGGCAAAATTAGGTTATTTTAAAATGAGATATAATTATTACTTGTTCAAATAGTGTTAAAAATTATGAATGTAGTAATAAGTTTGTTTATTTTATTTACATCTAACATTAAACTTTTGTCAAGGTTATATAAAAGGATATCCCGAAAAAAGTTGGTACTGTTATACTTAGTTATTGTTTCATTCCAACTTTTTAGAAATGAAAAGTAGCATTGTAGGCAGGTATTATCCTTTGTGAATACCCATAGGTAAAGCTATGATCGGATACTTGAGATCAAACTATTGATATGTAATTTCCGACGTTAAAATTTTATTATAGGGTAGGCAAACAGTTTGAAGTACTAAGTAAATACTAAGCGTTCTTAAATATGCATGGCAATTATGTCGTTCCCTGCAGTATAATGTCATTGTAAAATGCAGAAAATATGTATTTACTTCTATATATTTACTTTGCATACTTGCAACCATATCTTGTCAGCCATATTTTCTTTTATCATTAAAACAAACAGTTTATTAATTAGACGCAAGTTTTCTCTTTGAGTCTAAAATTACAGATTGTTGTAGTGAACGGATTCCTCGCCTTCGTTTTAACAACTCCATTTAACTTCCGTAAATTAATTTTCATTTGATCATTTCATCGGGAGATGAGTTATAATTGAAGAAGCGCGTCGCAATCGCTCGAGATCCGCAATTCCACAAACGGAATAATGTCAAATCAATTAAAAGTTGAATTTGGCGGGCAGCGCGCCAGTCGCGGGAACTTGATTCATTAGTATAGGATTGGGCGCCGCCGCTACCAGCTATCTGGCCCTCACAGGCTCGCATGCCTTCCATCTAATGAGAACAGAAAGTTACTTAATGTGAAGGCTGCAGATATCGATTGATATTCTTCTCTTTGAAGGATTAATTCGATTACTACCTCTTCTCCACTTGCGCTTTGGAGGCGGTGGTAAACTTAGCTTCAAGTAATTTTATGACGTCAACTAACTAAAAAACAGAATGTGACGATTTATAAGTGCTATTTTTAAGCCTATATAAATAAAAATAATTGACTTTGACTAGCTTTTCCCCTTGGCCCCTTGGCTTCGCGCATGTGAATTTAGTTTTTGAATTTTCCAATCTCCTAAATATCAGTGTCCTGAATTTTTTTCTGCTATTAAATACTAATTTCCCCCATTAGTATAAAATTTTAAATACAGTTTACCTCGAAAAAGTAATTTAAGTTCGTCACGAAATCTCGAAGCGAGACTTATCGATGCCCAAATTAGTAATCTTTTTTCTTTGATCATAAAACGTGAAAAAATGTTAATGGGGTCTGAGGAATATAGATTGCTTTATTGAATAATAAGTGAAACAGATAATCAAAATATTGTTTTTTCCACAACTTACTTCATCGGTCATCGGTTCTGAATTAAATTAATATAAATAACTTCTAGACTAGTATTTATGCATGATAGGTACGTCATTGGTTCCACGACGCCCGCAGCGATGTTTTCTTAGCAAACGCAATAACATTTGCATAGGCCCGTCAACCGCTGGCGCGCTCATAAAAGTAATGTGAAAGGGATCACACTCCAGCTACATAATAGTGGAACTTTTCCCGAGATCAGCAAAAGTAATTCGCCTTCCCTCGCAACTCTATTAAACTGGGAAAATACAACAGTTAGGCAATAATTTACAAGCTATACAGTGAAGCTAGTTTATCGAAAGCCGGACCATAAAATAGGTATAATTCGGTCGGAAACCTGGATTTATTTACGTTTGTTAATGTATCTTGTTATCGTGAAGTTCTATTTGCCATCTTTTAGTTATAGGGAAAAACTTGTGCCATTTAGATACATAGTAGATTGGAAAGATAGGTATATTTTTCTTACTTCAATATCTTTTGAAAGTCTAGTAAAAATTCTTTAAGTATAAATCATCTTTCCAGTTTCGGCTTCTTAAGCGTAGAAAAAGATAAAAGTATCGCCTCCTAATTAGCAATTGATTTTAAACCCGATCTTCGATTTTAATGAGGCCTTCATTAAGCCCCTTTTAATGAGAACATTTTGAGTCATCAATTTGTTGGATTATTCTGAAAAACAGACTCAAAGAGAAAACCAAAAATTAGCGGTAGGAAAAATGAATTTTATACAAGTTAAAGGCTTATCCGCCGCGAGCGATTTATTCAAACGACCAATAAATATTCAAGAGTAATTAACCGCCGCGCCGCCGCGTCGATACAAACGCAAACTATGGACTATCTAGATAGCCCGCTGCTAGTGAAAGTGTTTGTGTGGATTTAACTCTAGAACTGACATCATGCATGGGCTTTCATGCGACGCAGTGTGCTTAGGAAAATGAAATTCTAAAATGCATTGCCCGTCAATGGACGGTCAGGCGACCGACGTAACCTATTATTTTGAACAATGACTTGTGTAGCCCTAAGGTTAAACCTTCGGGCGCACCTGCCCGTCTGTAATGTTATCCAAATTATAAAGCATGAAATGAATTTATATACCTACTTATGTTTAAGCTTGAGCGGCGACTTTAGGGGGCGGCCAGGCGGCCAAATTTAAACTTTACTTGAAATTGAATTTTTCTTTTCGTAATGATACAAATATTTTGAAAATATTAATTGAAGAACTGCAAAAGTATGGAGAAGATCTGGCTCGAAACTAAAAGCGAGCCGTTGAATTCTGCCAGGAACTCTGCTTTTTAAGAGCAATCTCAGTTTTAATTTGGTGATATAGAAAGGGCTTCTATCTCTTGCAACAGATCTATGCGTATGATTTACATGATCTTTTTCTGATATTTGTATTGCACTGCGAATTTAATCTACGCTTTGATGAATACATTTTTTAAAATGCCGCCGCCGCCGCCCCTTGGAAGGCATTTTTCAGTTTCGACTGTATGGCGCTATTAAACCTCTAGCTCGGAAAAGTATCTCTTTCTGTAGTCTACTTAATTTGCGGTACAGAGTGGAATATTTTTCGCTGCCGTCGATTTTACTTTAATCCCCGTAAAGGTAGATTACGAAGTGTTGCTAATTCCGTAAAATACTACCGGGAAAATCATATTTTAAGAAAGTTAATAAAATATCACTTTAAAATTAGGCGATTCTTCGGAAAAACCTTCCGTTTCAAATTTTAATGTTAAAACTTTTTTTTTAAATTTGAGTAATATTTAAAATTGATAAAAGTAAAATGCAAAATCGGATTATTCACCAATAGACCTCTCGTGGCGGACCACGATTATCGCCATCACTTTTCCTGTTACAACTGCAGCTGCAGTAGGAAAAATCACAATAACGCATAGTTATGCATAATATATGAAATACTAGCTCTCGCCCGCGTGAATTTCCCACGGGAACAGTGCTTTTTCCCGGGAGAAAAGGTACCCTATGTACTTCTCCGTACTTCCAGCTATGTGTATGCGAAATTCCAGGAAGATTGGTTCAGTAGATAAAGCGTGAAGAGGTAATAAAGAAACAAACTCACTTTTGCATTTATAATATTAGTTAGGATTAGTTAGGATTTACTCGTTCAGTAAGCTTAAAAATTCACTAACTAGGTACTATTTGTGTGTTTGTTGGAAATACTCTTTGGCAGGAGTAATGTTTCAAAACACAAGTTTAACCTATCTCGCAATTGCAGATTCAGTTGCATCTCCACACGCAAGCCAACCGCGTAAATTATGCACTCGAGAGCTCTCGAGTGCAGACATTTGGCGGGAATCAGGAAATCTTGCGTCTGTTCCGTGTGATGTGAGCTCCAAAGAGCGGGGCCATGCGGTGAACTCTGGGTAGTCTGGGTAGCTATTGTCTGCACACAGAACGGCGTCTTCGCTCTTAACGCGCTACGATAACGCTGCACACCATAGACGTAGATTAAAATAGACAATAATAGGGAATAGGGCCGTTGTTGTTGTTTTGTGTTTTTACTTGTGTATACGCATGGACGTATACGTCTATGTATACGCGGGAAAATAACAAGGCGGTAGAAGACGATTCTGCCATGCCGACGAAGCAGTAACTTTCTGAGTCAGTCGCTCGGTGACCATGCTTCTTTGCAAGAAGAGCCGAAACGTCCGAGAAATAAGAAGGTAAGAACGTGTACCTGCCTGTAGTTTTATTTACATTTAAAAATACACACCATAAAGATATATGGGCTTTGCATTAGTCTCGAAGGAGTAACCAGGCTGTGCGTATTATAATACCTTAGTGTTTTATTATCATTATTGTGTTACATCATTGTGATTTTATTTACTTAACCTTTATTATACAAAAATACAAAGTAAACGTACAATAGGAGGGCTTAATAGGTACTAAAGCATTACCTACCAGCCAACCTTTGGGTTACTTTTGGTTTGTGATCAACGTACATCTAAAAAGTTTCATTCGCTGATGAATTCAACATAACTGTCTACACATCACTTCTTCTTCTAAAGGTGACTCTCAAACTAGTGAAGGTTAGTGATTAGCATGTTCAAGTCCTTCTTGTCCTTAGCTCTGCGGAAAAGCTCAGTAGCGTTCGCTATCTCTGTCCATTCTCGGATGTTTCGCAGCCAGGATTTTTTCTTTCTTCCGACCTTTCTCTTTTCAGCGAATTTACCCATCATTATAAATAAGCTCATTAACATCACTAGACAGCTTTAATTTATATCCGCTCTCAATAGAATGAACTGATTTCAATTGGTATCCTATGAAATACGACTTTTCGGAGAATTCTTAGCTGCTGAATAAATTTTCATGTTTACAGATCGTCGGGGAATTTCGTATAACGTTTATTGACACTTGAACGAATAAATAAAGTGTACGATCTCACCTACCGCTATGATGTCTATTGGATAACTGATCTATGAAATACAAGTAAAACGAAACCGGCTATATAATTTATACGGTGCTCCGATAGCCTTTGACCCGCTCTGGTGTTTTATGAACACTAGCCTCATTGCCATGTATGGCGCGTCGTGCTTGCCCACTGTTGAATGTTCTTCAACTTTTATTGAGAGAAGAAATCGTGTCGTGTTTTTGCTCAAATTACGTCACGAGATCTTATTAACACTTGTGAATATAAATTCTACTAGGGTATTAGAGTCTAGCATTAAGGTAGGTTGAGTTACCTTTTTATACCTTATACTTAACTACCTTGTAGACGTGATGAAAGATGATGCTACGAGTCGAGTCCTTGTAAATACATTACATATTGATAAAGAAAGAAAATTATGAAGTACGAGTAGGTACCTAATTTTAATTAATTCTGAAAAAGGAAATGTGTGTGAAAAAGAGAGAAAATCTGAAAAAGAAAAATAATAGGTATGAGTGATAAATGGCCAATGATAGAGCACTTATCAAACCATACCTCCAGGCGTAGTGTATTTTTCTTTGCTTGCAGCAAGTGCGTCCTAAAATATATATCTATTACAATAATCCGTCTGTTACCATGGTAATATTAGAGTAGATAATATTGGTCAAAAGTACTATAAAGGTTTATGTATGGCCGGCCTTTATTGGTTTGTGATAGGTACTCTAAAAGAATTTATCAGACCATGCAGTTTTGCAACATTCACATACACAATATTCATTTTGGTATAACCTCGCGTTATCTCACATCTGGCTCCAGCGCTAATAGCGAAACATTTCACTATTTCCGTTAATTTTCACAATGTAATAGCGATAAAATAATGAAATCACAGAACAATATTTAGAGTAGCGTAGTTAAGACTTTTGACGGTTTTGAAGTGTGAGATAACATCCCTTTATTACGGTCGTTATCAAGAAGAATTTATTGCTCCTATGAGAAGGACACCCTATGTCCTTCCTTTCATCCCGGGAACAAGCACTGTTTCCGTTTGAAATTCACGCGGGCGAAGCCGCGGGCAACAGCTAGTTAAAAATAACTAGCAATCAGGCAAATATTTGTTTCTTCATCAAGTGAAATAGAGAGTATCTTGGATAGTTCTACCCATACATCTTCGGTAAATTTTCATTTGTCTAAAAAGTCTAAATAAAGCCATTCGTTCAATCTAAAGTTTAAAAATTCCAATCTAAACTTATCTAAACATATTTTAACCGCAATCTCTAGATAAGCACTGGGAATAGATATCTTTACATTTGCAGGCGCTTCGCACCAGATGCATTTTTCCACAAAGTAATATCAAAGTAATATTCTCATGCCCAGGAATTCTCCAATTTCAATTTCGCGACCTGCACTGCCCGCTCAGTGCAGCTTGCGACGGCTTCCTTGGGACCTCTCGTGGTCTCAGGATTGTTGCGCAATCAAGCTATTACTTTATACGAAGCTGCAGGGAAATAAATGAATATAAAGATAGAATAGGTACTCTATTTTATATTTATATATCATACTAATATAATAAAGAGGAAGTTTGTGAGTTTGTAGGGGTAATCTGCGGAACTATTGAACCGATTTCAAAAATTCTTTCACCAATACAAAGCTACATTATGCCTGAGTATCATAGGCTACAATTATGTGAGACGGCGGGCCGGATTTCCATGTGAGTACTTCCCGTGCGAAGCCGGGGCGAGGCGTTTATTTAATTCAAAACGTTAATTAAGTAATTACCTGCAGTACGTTACCAAACGTTAAATGAGCCTGTGTTTTGGTGGAATGGCAGACCCGTAAAATCCTTTCAAATACTCTAAGATCTTAATGACGAAGCAAACTACTCTCCGATAGTGCGTAAAATGGGGTCGGGTCCGGTGATCATTACCTGCCCCGAACTCTATTTTCAATAGTCCTCGATTCCCACAAATTCCACAATTTATTTTCGGACGTGCAAGGCTACTGTAAAATTGGGCTTTTACAAAATCAAGTGCTATTTTGTTGCAATGGAAAGGATTTATTGCTTTACTTTCAGGTTTTTATTCTGTATTCTTATTATAAATCAGTCATGTGTATGTTTTATGTGTCACAATATGTTTTGGCAAATAAATGTTTATTTTTGCTGCTTCAATGAAAATCAAAATGTGTATATCTAACATTATAATATTTTCGATTACCAAACAAATTCAGATATAATTGTATCTTATATATCTTTGTCTTTTATAAATACTTAGTCTAGTCTTAGTCAGTTTTGCACAGCTAAACTTGTAAACATTATATAGGCTTGTATCCTTGTTCAGCCAACCAACAAATGTCACTTGTTTACCATATAAATTCCCCCTGCCTATTGAATATGCGTACGTGGTGCGTTAATAATCACGGTATCTTGTACATTTCCGATCCGGCATCGATTCATATACGGGTTTTATTTGTCCCAACGACCCACACTAATGGACCGAGCTAATTAAACGAGGCATCAAAGGCCTTTCACAATACGTGTACAATCCTCATATCCCTGCGTTTACATAAGTTCGCTATACGTACCCTGCATATTCAGCGGCCACTCGGAATCAAGATAACGCGGTGTCGTCGTGCCTTAGTTAACAGATCGTAGATATCTACGTTGCTGAGCCTGCCTGAAATACGACTCTGACAATAGGCTGATTGACTTGATACTATTAGGCTGGTGTAGAAAATATTCTCTTTCTCTTTAGTCGTATTTCCTTATGACTTAAATACACACAACGACTCTCTATGCAATTTTGATGGAGTGGTTTGCCATTGCCTTCTCCATTTCACACACTAGCTGATAATCATCAACCAGAGTGCAGGTTTCCTGACGATGTTTTCCTTCAGCGGAAGCAAGTGGTGGTCAATGAAAAGTAATATAGGTACATGAGTCAGACTGGTATACAAACTCATGTAGTACGGGCAGGATTCGAACCTGGGACCTTGGCAGTCACTGGTGGACGCTGCTCGGCCGCAGTGGTGGCCGAGCAGCGTAGAAAAAATATATATATATAGATAGATAGGTACATTTTATTTACGACTGTTTCCAGGGGTGTTACAGGTACGATTTCCACTACCTTATCCTTATAGATTCCACATGCATCCTATATTCTCTCGATCTTCATATTAGTGCTTGCTTTTTCAGAAAGTCGTTTCATGAGATGAGAAGTCCAATTAATTTTGTAAATTTGACGTTCATCCTTAGTTAGGATCCTTAATTTATTTAAAAACCGAGCTTTTTGTGGTGACAGTAGAAACAATGAAAAGAAAACGAATAAAGGGTAAGGAGCTGAGCCTAAGGGAGGCTTCATGCAACTACAATTATACCCCATTAAATTGTTATTTGCAATCTTCAACGTTGTGAAGTTTTACTATATGATGGCTCAAAATATAAAATTCAGCGTATATTCTAATGTGAGCTAAGTTGAGAGTCGGAGGTCGCTGTAGAGATCCTTAACTGGCTACGTACATGATGGGAATAGTGCTCGGGCTGCCACCGCACGGCGTGACAAGCGAGCCATCGATCACGCGTTAACATAACACCATACCAACATTATTTTAACTATTTTGCATTCGCTGCCACCAGTATCTTGCACCGGACACTAGAGTCGAGCGTTGAGCGTCGGAGGTCGCTGTAGAGATCCTTCACTGGCTACGTACGTGATGGGTATAGCGCTAGTGCTGCCACCACATAGCGTGCTATCGATCACGCGTAAACACAACACCATACCAACCATATTTTAACTATTTTGCATCCGCTGCCACCAGTATATTGCGCCGGACTAGAGTCGAGCGTTGAGCGTCGGAGGTCGCTGTAGAGATCCTTCACTGGCTACGTACGTGATGGGTATAGCGCTAGTGCTGCCACCACATAGCGTGCTATCGATCACGCGTAAACACAACACCATACCAACATTATTTTAACTATTTTGCATCCGCTGCCACCAGTATATTGCGCCGGACACTAGAGTTGAGCGTTGAGCGTCGGAGGTCGCTGTAGAGATCCTTCACTGGCTACGTACGTGATGGGTATAGCGCTAGTGCTGCCACCACATAGCGTGCTATCGATCACGCGTAAACACAACACCATACCAACCATATTTTAACTATTTTGCATCCGCTGCCACCAGTATATTGCGCCGGACACTAGAGTCGAGCGTTGAGCGTCGGAGGTCGCTGTAGAGATCCTTCACTGGCTACGTACGTGATGGGTATAGCGCTAGTGCTGCCACCACATAGCGTGCTATCGATCACGCGTAAACACAACACCATATCAACATTATTTTAACTATTTTGCATCCGCTGCCACCAGTATATTGCGCCGGACACTAGAGTCGAGCGTTCAACGTCGGAGGTCGCTGTAGAGATCCTTCACTGGCTACGTACGTGATGGGAATAGTGCTAGGGCTGCCACCGCACGGCGTGACAAGCGTGCTATCGATCACGCGTAAACACGACACCAGTAATCCCGGTAAGAGCTCACCCAGACATGAATGGCGCAATTTATCTACACAATCACCCGTTTTGCCATAAAATGTTAACAACCAAGCTCAGCGATAGTAAATTGAAACTTTTTCATTTGTTTCTAACTCAGTTAAAAAAAAATATATATAATGATGTATCTATACATATTACAATAAAACAGTAAAAATATTTTGTCTGTACATTTAGTATTTTTGACTGAAATGGATAGAGGGACACTTAAAAAGAACAATAGAATGCAAAAAATTTTTTTTGGAATTTCTTGTCTGTCTGTATGTATGTACGCGTTTCACGCAAAAACTACTGGACGGATTTTAATGAAACTTTTTTTGTTGTATAGCTATTAAGCCTGGGCAACATACAGGCTATAATTTATTTTGAAAATTGGAACACCTGATTAAGAACCTTAACAGGACAGCTAAACTATAAGAAATATGGAAATGGTGCCTTAACAAAAGTCGTTCAACCTGATGAGCATTTTCTAATGACGTATAAAAATTGAAGATCTGGAACATCTGATGAAGAACTGCAAGAGACCAGCTACACTATAACATATATGGAAATGGCGCCTTATTAAAAGTCGTTCAACCTGATGAAAAGCTCCAAGAGAGATTTTTCATCTAAGCGGAACTCACGCGGGCGAAGCCGCGGGCGACAGCTAGTATAAAATAAATAAATATATACGGAAAAATCACACAGATTGAGTTAGCCCCAAAGTAAGTTCGAGACTTGTGTTATGGGATACTAACTCAACAATACTATATTTTTAAAACAAATACATATATAGATAACATCCAAGACCCAGGCCAATCTGAAAAAGATCATTTTCCATCTTGACCCGACCGGGGATCGAACCCGGGACCTCCGGTGTGGCAGTCCGACGTGATGACCGTTGAGCCACGGAGGTCGTATATCTCACTATATTAATTATTCAACATATATACATTTAATTATAAACTGTAAGCCCTCATTATTGGATCCATTATAGCTTCCAATTTAGACAGAATTTTGCAAAATTCGATTTTATATTGAAAGTAACTTACTACACTTTACTAACGTACTTATACATGATTCCTTATAGTATAGCACGAAATTATTATAGTTTGCCCGGCTACTTTCCTAGCTAGAAAGTGCAGAATTTCCTTAATAAGTATAAGTTGTAGATACAAAATAAAAGTTGACAATGATCGCTACCTGCATAATATCTGCAGAACCGTATTGTCTAATAAAATCGTAGTCTTTTCTCAATTGAGTATTTATAGGTATTCTATAAAACCAGCATATTTTATAAGAAAAGAATAATATTTAATAAGTGGTGCGTCTAGAGCGCAGCACTAGAATTCCCGAGTGCAACGGAGCACCAAATAGATTTTTATTCTGTTGAGTTAGCCGGCCAATTAGTTGCGGAAGTGCATCGGGAATGCTCACTGCCTCATTACTCAACTCTCCAATGAATGCGATCTTTAAGTCCACTCTTTATGAGAAAACTCAGTATTTTTCCACATTTTAACTAAAACTTTATAGATTTGTCGTGCTTGATTTAATGAATCGCAGCGTTCCATTCCATTCCACCGCCTAGATTAGGATTCATTCAATGATTTCAACGGGCGTCAGTCCTGTCGTTGTTTCATCCGAATTTGTTTTATTAATTACTAGCTGTTATTTATGGCTTCGCTCGCGGCAAAAAGAATCTTGTTTGTTTTTTATACCAACTTTTACCCTCGATCTTTCTTAAAAAAGTTTAGCCATATAAGCGTTACAGATAGACAGACAGACATTCGCATGTATATTAGTATGAATAGTGTATATTCAAATTGACTAGTTTCAAAATTACCAGCGTAAAATAAAAATAATAATAATAATAATAAACAGCGTATTTTCAATATCAACCATATTTCATAACAGTCACAGGCGCTGGGCTTGGTTAAAATATTTTACACTAATATTCAGTTAGGGTTCAGGAGTGTCAGCGTGAGGTCGTGCGACCTCGCGACCTGGTGTGCTCCACTCACTTTCCGCGGCATACTTTATGGTACCAACGTGATGAGCTTACTCATAGCACCATTTTCCCAGTTTCTCGTCTAGATATTGTAAGTATCGCGACTGGATTTTTCAGGAAAGATTTAAATTACCCACTTAGAAGAATATAACGAATTTTGTTTTACTTTGTTTCCGCATCTTGATAATTTCTGATTATTTTATTTCAAAGAAGTTATAATGCAGATAAAAATGAGATAATGTCTCAAAAGGATCATGCTCTAGATGTCATGCCCTGCAATTACATTTCCCCCAGCAAATTCACAAACGTCGTAGACATGTCAGTGGAATTTGTATTTTTCTGACATCTCTTTCGTAATATGGAAGTTATTTTGCAAAGAAATTGTGTCAACGAGAGCACGCGGCGCCTCGTCTGTTTAGAGCGCGATTGTGCGGCTGCTTCCGTCTCTACAAGGAAATGCAGACACTATTTTAAGATTTTTAAAAGTTCTTTTATAAAACCGTAATTCCAAGACGAAATTCAACAGCATTTTCTGTCAGGTAGGTCATAACTGTAACTTTTATATCACATTTAAAAATGATTTCGATTTTTAAAAAATTGAGCCATATTTATATTTGGATAAATAAAATAACGTTACCAATTCATACAA
The DNA here is from genome assembly GCA_018467065.1 of Ephestia elutella. Taxonomy (NCBI): domain Eukaryota; kingdom Metazoa; phylum Arthropoda; class Insecta; order Lepidoptera; family Pyralidae; genus Ephestia; species Ephestia elutella. Next base: position 20,071 of record JAEMBS010000481.1, read on the forward strand.
TGCAAAAATAGTTTCATATATTTTATTGATATTTTTGACATACGCAAAGAGTAGTTTTATACTACGGCAACAAAAATCATCCAAAATAAGCATTTACTTTAACGATCTTTTTAATACATATTGTATTAGAAACATTGGGATTCATTAGCGAGACATTACTGTGACCTCGAGACTCCGCTCGTTCGAGCCTGGACGTGACAGGAAATAGGCCTTCTTATATACCCACATTGAAAATGATATATTTTATGTATTGTTTCATATATAATAGTAAGATAATATTGTGCTAACTACAATAGCAAACATAACTCAATTTACATTTGAGTAATTCTCAAACAAACTTCTGCTAACATTCAAACAATATTATCTGAGCAAATATAATCTAGACTAAATATGAGCTCTTGTGTTCAATCGATACCTATGTATATCTACCCAAAACAGAAAACAGGGATCAAAAACCTTCAAATTGGAGTGGTGCATAAAATGATATTGACATACAAAAATTGAACCGCTGTTTTATTGAACCCCAAACATTGTCCCTATTTCCACGTTGTTAGCCGAGGATCAACAAGCGACTCGCATTTTGTTTACCTGTCCGCTTGATCTCCCAATCCCACAGAGGGATTGATTTGTTCCTCCAGGATTCCTTCCCTCTCCAAGACGAAGTTGTCTGTCAGCTTAGCAGCGGCTACCTGAGGGGTGAATTTTTATCCGGCCCTCTTAGTATTCAAGGGCTGTAGTCTTATAATTCGCCCGAGGGTGCGACCACAAGGGTACACGGGATGCTCGTCCCCACACGCCTAAACACCTGCATTAAGCTTGTACTGTCGCCCCTTATGAAGCTTTTGACTTTATCTTATGGATCAGCGAACTTTGTGAGCTTCTTGTGAAGTTTATAATATTAAATATAATGGATCGTCAGACAAAGAAAATAATTTCAAATTATTATGTGATAGTAAACATTTTTGTTCAGTTTTCAATTTAACCACTGCTACGAACTCTCATATACGCAATCCGTAAATACATTGTGCCTAAAATGTGTAATCAAAAGTTTCGCAACTATTCGTGTTATCGGATGGTTTATTTTCATCATAAAGTAGTTCCCGAAGATACTCCCACTAGACTAGACCGGGCCACTCGGATAACTTTTCATTTTTATTGGCGTGCCAATGACTCAGCGCCTCTGACGGATCCGCCAAGCTGCAGATATAATAAATGTTTTACGAGATAAATTTAACTTGCAACATTAGCACCCTCAAGTTCGACACAACGATTACACAGCGCGTGCAATTTTTCACTGTTGGCCACCCCTGTTGCTACAATTTATGACGCAGGGAATGATTTTTCAACATCCGTAAGTTAGATTTATATTTAAGAGCCGAAAACTTGCCGATGTAAGGAAAATTGCTCGCCCGGAGCGAAATAGTAACACGCTGAGTCACCGTCGGCGGTGATCTATTTATTACGAAGGCGAGCCAGTGTGCGGAAAAACCTTATCTATTAAAAATTACTGAACTTTTACGTTATCCACCAACATTTTATTTACGAACTAATATGAGTTTCCTACCGCTATCTAGTGATTTAGGCACTTTATAACACGATCTAAGGTTGATTTAGATATCCACACTAATATTATAAATGTGAAAGAGTGTTTAGGTATATATACTTCTTTCACGTCAAAACAGAGCAAATAGATTTGATTTTTTGTGTGGAGATGGAGGGCTGAAGAATACACAGGCTACTTTTTGCCACTAGTGGACCGTAGTATATAATAAAAAAAATACATTTCTTTCACTATCAATAAAATAGATATTTTAAAATCAACGTTCTATAGACCTAGTGCGCATAGTAAATGCGCGTTCCGAGTTAATTTGGATAGTAGACCGATCGTACTGTGCACACAGCCAATTAATTTGGCAGAACGAGATAAATGAGTGGTAATTTACTACAATCCGCGAAAGGCCGCCCATTACGTTTAAAATATCGCACGTTTGCGGTCCGCTGGATGTACCTATAGCTACCTCCCAGTTAAAGGTGATCATTTTCTTGATACTTTTGAGATTTTTTTATTATTTAACTACTAGATTCCACTGCTGGGAAAAAGCCTTCCCTTTATTTCTCTAACTACTTCGATCGCTCGCCAGTAGTTGCCACCGCGTTTAAGTTTATAATAGTTTTTAGTTTTACCATCCTAGCTTTTAATAAAAAAACTTATATTTTGCACGGAACTACTATAGGAGGAATGAAATTAATCGTAACTAAAATAAAATGCTTATTTTTAAAAATTGTGTTATTTTTAGACGTAGGTATTAAATGTCAATATATGTAGTGAGGCTTAGAATACACACTGTAGTAAACATCCGACGACGAGGGTCATAAATTTATAAAGAGCAACGAGTTTACGATCCCCTACTATTTTATATGAAGCTTTATTTTAATTTTAAAGGTACACAAATTTCGTTGAAGTTTTTATTACGTGTTTTTTATTGTATTGAGTAAATTGTTTGTTTCAATCCCAAGAAGGATAATGCCCCTTGTATTTTTTATATTATTTTCTAGATTGTACGTGACAGGTACCCTCGCACACCTGGCTTTGCTCTTCCTGGCCAATACTTTCCAAAACGTGCTGTAAATACGAATGGTTGGGGTTCTCCCCTACTTGTATTAAGATAATCTAGTTGTGGAAACAATCCATTCAGAGCCATATATTTTAGTGTTTTATGTTTAAGTTAAATATTCCAGTCTTTCGTCTTGACTTTTTATCTTAATACCCAATTACACGAAGACCAAGTTTTGTAAAGAAAACTGAATATAAAATTAATTATATCGAATTTGTTATACTAAGTCGGATCAACTGTATTGTATGTGAAGTAACATTTTGCAATACCTACGTTATCACTATATTTATTTTCAAACAACTTTCTCATTTCAACCTGTGCTTTGAATAAAAGTTGGTGCGTTGAAAAATTCTGTAAGTTTAAACTTGCACCTAGTAAAGAATTGAACTCCCCAAACTTTCTCAAAATGTTACTAATGAGGGAACTTACGAACCGTACATATTATCTCACTCACATTTTCAGATTATCATGAGAATAGTGGAACCTTTTTTATTTCAACTAGTTTTTGCTTAAAAAACACATATGATAAACATACAACAACAAACCAGTTACAGTTTTATAAGCTATGATTAAAAAATATTGATGTTTTTTGGCAAGTAAATGATGCGTGAAAAAAATGCATCGAACTCCTCGAGATATTATGTACTTAAACATCGAACTCCTTATAGTTTGAGCCATGTTTTGACAGTCATGAGCGTTTCTGGTTAGTGCGTCTCCCGGCACACGCGATAAGTACATATTATCTTACACTTTTCGAACTCCAAATAGTTGAGTCATGTTTCGTCATTTACGATGTGCTAAGTATACAGTATTGTCTGGTTAGCGCATCTCCCGGTGGAGACACAGCCACCTTGGTCCACAGCTCAATGGGCAAATTAATTGGACAGCGGAGGCGCCATTTGCATATCTCAATAGGTATATATTTTTATTACATAAAATGTCGTTTATGTTGTATTGACGTGGCTGCTATCGTATAGTGCAAGTATCCTTTACAAAATCCAATGCAAAAAAAGAAAAAATAATAATTTGATTAGTCACTAACTATTAATGAAATCAAAAATATTTCTCGTCCACGTTACATTAATGTGGACGGCTGCTACGAAACCGTAGAGTTTCGTAGCTGGCGCTACGCATTTTCGTAGACACGAGTCTACGAAACGCTACGGTTCACTAACAAATAAATACGCGTAGAATACTCGTAGTACAATCGGGGGCAAATAATCCTGAGATTGGATTCGATAAGGTTATGATGAGGATCAGATTTATCTGCCTCCGACTAACTACTAATGAAATTATAAATTGTTGTGCTGTGGAAATTCCGAAACCAGGAAATCGGATTATTTGTTTAGAAATCAATAATTCACATCATACTATTTTATGGCTACGACGAATTGATTTTCTAGTTTTTCTATAATTTTACAACAGTTTGCGCCAATATAAATATGCTTTAGTGTTTTATGCATGCGATATAGGAGGCTAATATACAATAGTAGGCACGGAGCGGCGAGGCGGCGCGCCGCGCCAGCAAAATATCTAGACCATCGTTTAGCGTGATTTATGATGATATATTGCGAACTGATAGAGCCGTACCGACTTGACCGCCCCGAATGATTAATGTGAAAATTAGCTGCTGATTTAATAGATGACCAGATGAATTTCCTTTCATATACAATGTTTAGCAAGTAGTCCTATTGAATAAACTTACGATATTTCCGTCTTTCTGATAAAGTTGGCCTAAATTTTAGTAAACATAGATAAATATCTACACACATTTTTTATAAATAGCATTTGTAAATACAAATGCTATTTATAAAAAATAACTATAGAACTATATAACTAAAGAAAATTCAAGATCATTTCAGTTTGAGACTTATCATCATCTAGGGCTAAAAAGCTGTATTAATTCATTATTACATAATACACATAATTAATCATGAACGTATTACAATAAGACTGGTTATATTTGGAAGTCTACAGAACCCTAATCTGCACGAGTCTGATTCACACTTGTTAATTTGGAGTAGTCCCTTTGTTATTCCAAGAAACCCGGCCTCTCTCATAAATTAAAAAAGGTTTTATGAAAAGAATCTGATTTTCCTACTAATTATAAACAAATCTATACATATAATAAAACAGTAAAAATATTTTGTCTGTACATTTAGTATTTTTGACTGAAATGGATAGAGGGACACTTAAAAAGAATAATAGAAAGCAAAAACATTTTTTTGGAATTTCTTGTCTGTCTGTCTGTCTGTATGTATGTACGCGTTTCACGCAAAAACTACTGGACGTATTTGAATGAAACTTTTTTTGTT